>BRZM01001014.1:16379-26473 GCA_033238685.1 Lates japonicus | reverse complement strand
AAAAAAAATGAATGGGTGCAACAGTGAGCATATTCTTTTTGAATCATTTAACAGCACAGATTCTCAGCATGGCTCCCATTTGACTTAACGGACGGTAATGTCAGTGCCACAGATAACGAGGGCGATGATAACATGAATGAGACTGATTACATGTTGAAGAGGGAAAAGAACAGAAAATAACAGTAGCGGTAGCACAGCAGAAAATGAAAGCATGGTTATGACACAGAACAAACTAAGAGAGGGGGAGAAAGAGGAGAAGCACAACAGAAAGTGGGGGAAAGAGGAAAGAGAAAAAAGAAAGAAAGAAGAAAGAGAAAAGAAAGAGGGATGACATGAGGGGAGACGAGTGAATGAAAAGACCGGAAGGTAAAAGAGAAGGAGAAAGGAGAGGAAGAGCTAATGGAGGAAGTAAAAGAAGTTTAGGGTTAGGAACGACGAAGACTTTCTCTGGCAATACTGGCCGACATGTCATCGCTCCTCGCTCCCATCGGTTCTTTGGTTACCGTGGTTGGCACGGATGAGGGGCAACAGACCCGTCGCCTCTCTTCTCCCTACCTCCGTGGACAAGGGGTGAATCTACGCAACCTGCGGCCACTTTCCCGGGCTACAAAGACGGCTAATGCCCCGGCTCCATCTCCTGTCAGGATGGCCCTGGTGAATTCTAGATCACTAGCCAACAAAACTTTTATTCTAAAGGATTTCTTTATGTCCCGTGGATTGGATTTTCTGTGCGGAACGGAAACATGGGATACTAATCGGTGAGTCAAGTGCATTTTGCCATCTGATTGCACATATTTTAACTCACCGAGGATGTTGGGCCATAGAGGAGGCATAGCGATCATTTACAGGGAAAGATATATTTGTAAACAGGTAGCGCCAACAACATCTTATTCTAGCTTCGAGATGAACTTATTTGAGTTTGGCTCTGTCCTCCTGGTGTTGTGTGCTGTTATATACAGACCTCCCAAGTATAACAAAGATTTTATTGGTGACTTTGCTGACCTGCTGGCAGGAATAATGCTTAAATATGACCAAGTTTTTAATAGTTGGGGATTTTAATATCCACGTATGTTGTCCTGGGAAGCCGTTGGTGAAAGACTTTTTTCATCTGATAGACTTTATTAATCTTATATAGCTGTGTCTGGTCCTACACAAGAACGTGGACACACTCTTGATCTTGTTCTAACACATGGCATTACTGTTTGTTACTTTTTGATGCTGCATTTTCTGACCATATGCCTGTTGTATTTGACATGTCCCTCCCTTGTCATATGGTTAAACCTTGCGCTACTACACGGCGCTGTCATGTTGTTAACTCCTCCACTGCTGCTCAGTTCTCCCCAGCCTTCGACTCAGTGATCAGCCCAACCGAATCAATGGGCTTTCAATTCAGATGTTGAGGCATTATCCTTTCACTTTAACTCAACCTCTAAAATGATATTATACGCCGTGGCTCTGCTCAAAACTTAGGCTTTTCAACCCTAGACCTGAGCCCTTGATAAATGACACTAGACGCATTGTCAGGCATGAGTGCAGGAGAGCTGAGCAAAAGTGGAGGACGTACAAGTTACAGGTGTCTTTCCAGATGTTGAGGGACAGCTGGCACATCTCTGTCACAAGCTCTGCTGTTTTTGACCAGTTTGAGCTTGTCAGTCTGTCCTCTTTAAAAGATATAGTTGGTCATATGAAGCCTGTTGGGTCTCCTAACGATCCAATCCCACCTCGTCTTTTTAAAGAAGTTCTTTTTACCGTGGCATCATAGGTGCTCAATATTATAAATGGCAGCCTAGAAAATGGAATTGTTCCTGTGAGTCTTAAGCATGCAGTGGTGACACCACTCATTTAAAAAGCTGAGACTCTTCTGTAATTTCAAATTTTAGGCCAATCTCTAAACTCCCTTTCCTCTCTAAGATTCTGGAGAAAATTGTTTACTGCTAGCTGAAGTCATTTTTAGATGACCACAACATTTTGGAAATGTTTCAGTCCGGGTTCAAAACCCATCACAGTACTGAGTCGGCACTGTTGAGGATTTTTAATGACATCTTGTTAGCCACAGACTCTGGTCACTGTGTTGTTTTGGTTCTGTTGGACCTAACAGCTGCCTTCGATACAGTTGACCATCAGATCCTCCTGTCTCGCCTGGAAAACTGGGTGGGCATTTGGGGTCGTGCTTTAGACTGGTTCAGGTCCTACTTAACAGCGAGGAGTATTTGTGTTTGCATGGGAGCCACTGAGTCTCATGCAGCGCCTCTGACATGTGGAGTGCCTCAAGACTATACTTGGCCCTCTTCTATTCACCCTGTACTTGCTTCCCCTAGGTTCAGTTCTCAGAAAACATGGCATCGCATTCCATTTCTATGCCGACGATAGCCAGATTTATGTGCCACTAAAACAAGAAAATGCATAATCTGCAAACCAGCTATTGGAGTGCATTTCGGAAATCAAGGCATGGATGTCAATTAATTTTCTGCACTTAAACGATAAAAATACTGAGGTGATGTCGTTTGGGCCTAGTGATGCCTGCAAAACCCATACTGATCTGGGTCCCTTAAGCCAGCATCTGACATAGACAGCAACAAACCTGGGTGTAAGACTGAACAGTGATCTCAAATTCGATGCATAGATTGAATCAGTGGTCAAGTCCAGCTTTTTTCAATTACGATAATTGGCCAAAGTTAAACAGTTTCTTTCTCGGCATCTCTTTGAGATTTTAATCCATGCTTTTATCTCAACTCGTTTAGACTACTGCAATGCACTTTATGTTGGGGTTAGCCAGAAGTCAGTTGCTCGCCTACAGCTGGCTCAGGACGCTGCTGCTTGACTTTTAACAGGTGCCAAAAAATGGGAGCACATTACCCCTATTTTAGCATCAATTCATTGGCTCCCAGTTCGTTTTCGGATTGATTTTAAAATTCTTCTTTGTTTTTAAATGTCTTCATGGCCTGGCCATTGCTTTGTCTTATGTACAGCACTTTGGTCAACTCTATTGTCTTTAAAGTGCTTTATAAATAAAGCTGAGTTGAGTAGAAAATTAGTAATTTTTCAGCAATAAAAGAATAATGCCTTTTTTTATTTCCTTGTCTTAGCCTCCTAGCCTCAGTTGACAAAATTGGCAGTCACCAGTTAAAAGTGAGAAGCCTGATTTTGTCTACCTCTGTTTGAACACAAGGACATATTTTTTTTTAAAAAATGTTAAGTTGGTGGTGAATGGTATATGTGCCACTGTTTTCCTTGCAAACAATGTGCCATGTGAAAATTTAAAGTCTTGTGTTAAAACAATAACTTAACAAGGGCAGAGTTTTGCAAATACTCAATTATCAAAAGAGCAGGTAACATAATGTTATAAAGTAAACAAGGTGCTACAAGTGGCTGGGGGTATGAATTACTTCACCAACAAACATGAACAATTAAGGATTGGTTGGAGACAACATTTCACAATGTATTTATTGTTTCCACATTACAAAGCTCAACCAAACTGCCGGGATTTTTTGAGGGAATCCTTTTTTTGCCTTTGTAACAAGGGGGCAGATTGTGGTTACAGTTTACTGGAATGCCAGTTTGCCGTGTTTCATTAATTTAGTTTCATTACTAGTTAAATCAGTATAGTCTGTCTTCATAAATTGTAGCAGCATTTACTTTAATCAGATATCGATTTACAGGAGGATAAGCAGAATTTTTCCAGTTTTGCCTCTATAAGTTTATTATTATTTAATTGTACAATGTTTGTTGTAATTTCTATGCATTTCGATGGGAATGCCAGTTAATTGCATGATTGTATAGTCTGATTTCAGCCTTGTACGTGGAGGTCACTTACTCACTAGGTCACCCTAGGGACACTGGGAACAGGTACCAGAGACAGACTGAGCAGCAATAAGTCAATGTAAAATTTAAATTTAAAAAATCCAACCAAGTGGGTCAGCTTTTTTGGAATCTCCTGTCAACACAACCCATATGTCTAAATCCAAATGTCAAGTTTTATTTTACATGGGATGAAGCCCGCAGTAACTGTTTGCTTGTTTGTGTCATCATGTCATTAGTTCTTTCTATCCCTCTTTGTGCATGTCTTTATTTAATATATTAAATGTTATAATTATTGCTATGTGCTTTATTTGTATATCTGTGGACAGTGCTGTTTGTTGTGTGTGGGTGCAACATGATGTGTAGGGGATCGACAGAAAGATGGAAAGAACATGTCATCTTGTTCAGTTTCTAAAGCCTCAATTATACTTTACTGTGGATGCGCACACAGACAGCTGCAGACACCACAGACGCATAGTTGTTCTTATATGCTTTCTAGTCCACTTGGAGGTTGCATGTACATTTGGAAATGTGGATCCTATGCGGACAAGTCTGCGTGGACACAACAGGTAGGTGGACAGGTAGGTGGATATGTTGGACGTCCATGCAGAGCCTCACTTACAACCTCTGATGATGGAATTTACGTCACCTTCACCCTCGTGCACTTTCTGATGCAGAAAGTGTAACAAGGGCTTTAGCCTGCTTGGTTCTGTGGTTGTAAATAGAACTTTCAGCCCTAACAGTGTTAGCAATGAGTGCACACAGCTACGGTATGCCAAAAGGGGAAAAAAGTGATTACCTGCGCTGCTTAAAGCTAAATTTTGTCACTCACTACTCAAGTGAGTTTTGAACACTAATTAGGATTATATTGCTTTCATTTGTATTGCTGGCAGTTAGTTTGGTAGCATATAAAAGCACAATAGGTGGGAGAAAGTTGTCAGTACTGTACTTAGAATGTTTGCATATGGCCGTTTCCTGGAGGCAGTATGTACCAGTGTAAATTTGATATGTATCGAACTTGCAAAGATACCAGTAGAAAATACTCAGTCATTCATTTTGGGCCAGCACTAGCTGTCTGTGGCTCTGTGTGTACAGGTTCTCTATGTTTGTTTATGTATGTGTTTGTGTGCCATCAAGAACCCCAGCAATCTGCCATCTGCCCCCATTCTGTCACCCCAGCAGTGAAACACACACACACACGCACACACACACATACATAAACAAACATAGAGAACCTGTACACACAGAGCCACAGACAGCTAGTGCTGGCCCAAAATGAATGACTGAGTATTTTCTACTGGTATCTTTGCAAGTTCGATACATATCAAATTTACACTGGTACATACTGCCTCCAGGAAACGGCCATATGCAAACATTCTAAGTACAGTACTGACAACTTTCTCCCACCTATTGTGCTTTTATATGCTACCAAACTAACTGCCAGCAATACAAATGAAAGCAATATAATCCTAATTAGTGTTCAAAACTCACTTGAGTAGTGAGTGACAAAATTTAGCTTTAAGCAGCGCAGGTAATCACTTTTTTCCCCTTTTGGCATACCGTAGCTGTGTGCACTCATTGCTAACACTGTTAGGGCTGAAAGTTCTATTTACAACCACAGAACCAAGCAGGCTAAAGCCCTTGTTACACTTTCTGCATCAGAAAGTGCACGAGGGTGAAGGTGACGTAAATTCCATCATCAGAGGTTGTAAGTGAGGCTCTGCATGGACGTCCAACATATCCACCTACCTGTCCACCTACCTGTTGTGTCCACGCAGACTTGTCCGCATAGGATCCACATTTCCAAATGTACATGCAACCTCCAAGTGGACTAGAAAGCATATAAGAACAACTATGCGTCTGTGGTGTCTGCAGCTGTCTGTGTGCGCATCCACAGTAAAGTATAATTGAGGCTTTAGAAACTGAACAAGATGACATGTTCTTTCCATCTTTCTGTCGATCCCCTACACATCATGTTGCACCCACACACAACAAACAGCACTGTCCACAGATATACAAATAAAGCACATAGCAATAATTATAACATTTAATATATTAAATAAAGACATGCACAAAGAGGGATAGAAAGAACTAATGACATGATGACACAAACAAGCAAACAGTTACTGCGGGCTTCATCCCATGTAAAATAAAACTTGACATTTGGATTTAGACATATGGGTTGTGTTGACAGGAGATTCCAAAAAAGCTGACCCACTTGGTTGGATTTTTTAAATTTAAATTTTACATTGACTTATTGCTGCTCAGTCTGTCTCTGGTACCTGTTCCCAGTGTCCCTAGGGTGACCTAGTGAGTAAGTGACCTCCACGTACAAGGCTGAAATCAGACTATACAATCATGCAATTAACTGGCATTCCCATCGAAATGCATAGAAATTACAACAAACATTGTACAATTAAATAATAATAAACTTATAGAGGCAAAACTGGAAAAATTCTGCTTATCCTCCTGTAAATCGATATCTGATTAAAGTAAATGCTGCTACAATTTATGAAGACAGACTATACTGATTTAACTAGTAATGAAACTAAATTAATGAAACACGGCAAACTGGCATTCCAGTAAACTGTAACCACAATCTGCCCCCTTGTTACAAAGGCAAAAAAAGGATTCCCTCAAAAAATCCCGGCAGTTTGGTTGAGCTTTGTAATGTGGAAACAATAAATACATTGTGAAATGTTGTCTCCAACCAATCCTTAATTGTTCATGTTTGTTGGTGAAGTAATTCATACCCCCAGCCACTTGTAGCACCTTGTTTACTTTATAACATTATGTTACCTGCTCTTTTGATAATTGAGTATTTGCAAAACTCTGCCCTTGTTAAGTTATTGTTTTAACACAAGACTTTAAATTTTCACATGGCACATTGTTTGCAAGGAAAACAGTGGCACATATACCATTCACCACCAACTTAACATTTTTTAAAAAAAAATATGTCCTTGTGTTCAAACAGAGGTAGACAAAATCAGGCTTCTCACTTTTAACTGGTGACTGCCAATTTTGTCAACTGAGGCTAGGAGGCTAAGACAAGGAAATAAAAAAAGGCATTATTCTTTTATTGCTGAAAAATTACTAATTTTCTACTCAACTCAGCTTTATTTATAAAGCACTTTAAAGACAATAGAGTTGACCAAAGTGCTGTACATAAGACAAAGCAATGGCCAGGCCATGAAGACATTTAAAAACAAAGAAGAATTTTAAAATCAATCCGAAAACGAACTGGGAGCCAATGAATTGATGCTAAAATAGGGGTAATGTGCTCCCATTTTTTGGCACCTGTTAAAAGTCAAGCAGCAGCGTCCTGAGCCAGCTGTAGGCGAGCAACTGACTTCTGGCTAACCCCAACATAAAGTGCATTGCAGTAGTCTAAACGAGTTGAGATAAAAGCATGGATTAAAATCTCAAAGAGATGCCGAGAAAGAAACTGTTTAACTTTGGCCAATTATCGTAATTGAAAAAAGCTGGACTTGACCACTGATTCAATCTATGCATCGAATTTGAGATCACTGTTCAGTCTTACACCCAGGTTTGTTGCTGTCTATGTCAGATGCTGGCTTAAGGGACCCAGATCAGTATGGGTTTTGCAGGCATCACTAGGCCCAAACGACATCACCTCAGTATTTTTATCGTTTAAGTGCAGAAAATTAATTGACATCCATGCCTTGATTTCCGAAATGCACTCCAATAGCTGGTTTGCAGATTATGCATTTTCTTGTTTTAGTGGCACATAAATCTGGCTATCGTCGGCATAGAAATGGAATGCGATGCCATGTTTTCTGAGAACTGAACCTAGGGGAAGCAAGTACAGGGTGAATAGAAGAGGGCCAAGTATAGTCTTGAGGCACTCCACATGTCAGAGGCGCTGCATGAGACTCAGTGGCTCCCATGCAAACACAAATACTCCTCGCTGTTAAGTAGGACCTGAACCAGTCTAAAGCACGACCCCAAATGCCCACCCAGTTTTCCAGGCGAGACAGGAGGATCTGATGGTCAACTGTATCGAAGGCAGCTGTTAGGTCCAACAGAACCAAAACAACACAGTGACCAGAGTCTGTGGCTAACAAGATGTCATTAAAAATCCTCAACAGTGCCGACTCAGTACTGTGATGGGTTTTGAACCCGGACTGAAACATTTCCAAAATGTTGTGGTCATCTAAAAATGACTTCAGCTAGCAGTAAACAATTTTCTCCAGAATCTTAGAGAGGAAAGGGAGTTTAGAGATTGGCCTAAAATTTGAAATTACAGAAGAGTCTCAGCTTTTTAAATGAGTGGTGTCACCACTGCATGCTTAAGACTCACAGGAACAATTCCATTTTCTAGGCTGCCATTTATAATATTGAGCACCTATGATGCCACGGTAAAAAGAACTTCTTTAAAAAGACGAGGTGGGATTGGATCGTTAGGAGACCCAACAGGCTTCATATGACCAACTATATCTTTTAAAGAGGACAGACTGACAAGCTCAAACTGGTCAAAAACAGCAGAGCTTGTGACAGAGATGTGCCAGCTGTCCCTCAACATCTGGAAAGACACCTGTAACTTGTACGTCCTCCACTTTTGCTCAGCTCTCCTGCACTCATGCCTGACAATGCGTCTAGTGTCATTTATCAAGGGCTCAGGTCTAGGGTTGAAAAGCCTAAGTTTTGAGCAGAGCCACGGCGTATAATATCATTTTAGAGGTTGAGTTAAAGTGAAAGGATAATGCCTCAACATCTGAATTGAAAGCCCATTGATTCGGTTGGGCTGATCACTGAGTCGAAGGCTGGGGAGAACTGAGCAGCAGTGGAGGAGTTAACAACATGACAGCGCCGTGTAGTAGCGCAAGGTTTAACCATATGACAAGGGAGGGACATGTCAAATACAACAGGCATATGGTCAGAAAATGCAGCATCAAAAAGTAACAAACAGTAATGCCATGTGTTAGAACAAGATCAAGAGTGTGTCCACGTTCTTGTGTAGGACCAGACACAAGCTATATAAGATTAATAAAGTCTATCAGATGAAAAAAGTCTTTCACCAACGGCTTCCCAGGACAACATACGTGGATATTAAAATCCCCAACTATTAAAACTTGGTCATATTTAAGCATTATTCCTGCCAGCAGGTCAGCAAAGTCACCAATAAAATCTTTGTTATACTTGGGAGGTCTGTATATAACAGCACACAACACCAGGAGGACAGAGCCAAACTCAAATAAGTTCATCTCGAAGCTAGAATAAGATGTTGTTGGCGCTACCTGTTTACAAATATATCTTTCCCTGTAAATGATCGCTATGCCTCCTCTATGGCCCAACATCCTCGGTGAGTTAAAATATGTGCAATCAGATGGCAAAATGCACTTGACTCACCGATTAGTATCCCATGTTTCCGTTCCGCACAGAAAATCCAATCCACGGGACATAAAGAAATCCTTTAGAATAAAAGTTTTGTTGGCTAGTGATCTAGAATTCACCAGGGCCATCCTGACAGGAGATGGAGCCGGGGCATTAGCCGTCTTTGTAGCCCGGGAAAGTGGCCGCAGGTTGCGTAGATTCACCCCTTGTCCACGGAGGTAGGGAGAAGAGAGGCGACGGGTCTGTTGCCCCTCATCCGTGCCAACCACGGTAACCAAAGAACCGATGGGAGCGAGGAGCGATGACATGTCGGCCAGTATTGCCAGAGAAAGTCTTCGTCGTTCCTAACCCTAAACTTCTTTTACTTCCTCCATTAGCTCTTCCTCTCCTTTCTCCTTCTCTTTTACCTTCCGGTCTTTTCATTCACTCGTCTCCCCTCATGTCATCCCTCTTTCTTTTCTCTTTCTTCTTTCTTTCTTTTTTCTCTTTCCTCTTTCCCCCACTTTCTGTTGTGCTTCTCCTCTTTCTCCCCCTCTCTTAGTTTGTTCTGTGTCATAACCATGCTTTCATTTTCTGCTGTGCTACCGCTACTGTTATTTTCTGTTCTTTTCCCTCTTCAACATGTAATCAGTCTCATTCATGTTATCATCGCCCTCGTTATCTGTGGCACTGACATTACCGTCCGTTAAGTCAAATGGGAGCCATGCTGAGAATCTGTGCTGTTAAATGATTCAAAAAGAATATGCTCACTGTTGCACCCATTCATTTTTTTTCCCACCCCCCCTCTTTCATTTATTTCTTTACTTCTTCTCTACAATCACTTTCTATTTTCTATTTACCATTATTTATTTTCACAAATACTCCTGAACATGTACTGTTATTGCTGCAATGAATTACAGTGTTCTAGATATGATTTGATATACAGTACATGTGTCCTGGCT
>BRZM01001013.1:110004-188214 GCA_033238685.1 Lates japonicus | reverse complement strand
GTCTGTCATGTTAATGAAACGGTTCAGGGTTAATAGAGGAGAAGAAAGACCAACATTGTAATCAGCGAAGGCAGAGCGCTGTAATTATGCACACAGAACATGGTTTTGGGCAAAACCCAGACACCCTTGCCTTTTTTCTCTCATATTTTCTTTTCATCATCTCTACATGGCTAGTCTGGTGACAACCTGTTATAGATGCAGCAGCACTACTGATAGCACAAGCTAATAGTATCTGTAATAACACAGCGCACACTGTGCAGTTCTCTTTGGATGTTGTTACCCAAGAGTTAGCACAACTTCTGCTGAATGTCTGTCTGTGTTGGTGTTTACGAGGTAGGAAGGTACAGCAAAGGGCAAGCATTATCTAACAGTTATTGGTTTTTGTTTATTTCCTGTCTTAAACCTCCTGCAAATTATTGATTTTCTGGAGGATGGCATGTTTAAGTAAAAGCGCTGTGAAGACTTGTGCTCCACTCAGGGTTACTCTTATTGAATTGCAGGTCAGAGTTTACCGTTGTCACTTGCTTGAAGGCGAATGTGAAGCTAAATGTAGCTGCTGAGCACGCACAGGGCACCTCCACAGAGCACAGATAAACACTTCACTGGTAGGCCTTCTTATGACATTTCACAATGCTGCACCTATGGAAGTGGTGGGGAGGTATCACCCGGCTGTCAGCGGCTAGAGATATTTTAGAAGAACACTTTGGAATCTACAGTGAGTATGTTGAATGTTGTATCTGTGGGTTTTAGAGCGATAGATATAGTCTAGGCATAGTCTTTATATATATAGTCTGCCTCCTTGTACTCTCTGAGGTCCTGTTGTTCTAGCTAGGTGCTACCTGCCGTGGGGTGAGGGTAAACCCATGCGGTGTGCCAACCAACAAACCTGGGGCATCTTAGGATAGCAGGAGAAAGATTGGTAGAAAACCCATTTCTGAAGTGGATTTGTGCCCTTGTAATCCTGATTAATTTTGACCCGTTGTGCTCATTTTAAACAGAGCATTACAGTAAGCGTGAACACAGCAAGCTCCGGGGCGAAACCAGGAGCTTAGCGGCTTTGGGAGGCTTAGCTGCAGATGGCATTTTAAGCCGGACTTAATAAATTGTTTCCATTAAACTTACCGGCCCACACATACTGGATTAGACCAGTGGAACAAAGGAAGGAGAGAGCGTGCAGACGAAAAAGAGAAAAAAAATACACTCTCACACACACACACACACACAACTGTCATCGTACACATCTACAGTAACTCCGCTAACATCTCTCTGAGGCCACATGAAAGGTGAAGACAGGGTTACTTGTGGTGTTCAGGGAGATAGAAGCTTTTGGACATGAATGCAAAATCCACTCACTTTAGATCTCTTGCTCGTCAGGGATGTCGGACCAATTTGCTTAATTGACATAGAAGTAAACAAACAAAAAAGATGCATAAACCATTTAGCTTGGCAGTGGATTTAGGGCTTATCCTCTAACTGTTTATATATAAACACATTACCAATGCTGTAGCTTAAGGATTTAGGATCTGGCCATACCCTTGCTTTTTTTCCAATTGAGCCTTTTTACTCATATATCCATCTCTGCTGTTGTGGGAAATCAATTCCTTATGGTTGAACCCTGCCTCTCCCCTCTCCTATCCCGCCTCCACTGTACCTCCTTCCCCCATCGGCTCATGGCTCGCTCCCTAAGCTCTCTCATTATGTGCTACACAGTCCAGGGTCCCCGTGTCGAATCACTAATCAACCACCCTGTCTGCAGGCCTGCTCTCTCAATAGGTGCTGAGTGGCCTTTGTTCCGCCACTGCTGTTTGCTGCATGTCAATAAAAGAGCTATGGCCTCCTCCTCCTCCACCACCTCCTCCTCCTCCTCTTCCGTTACCTGGGGCAGCCATAGCTACAGGCCTGCTCCTGCAGTGCAAGCTTACAGGAAAATGAAAACACAGTCTCACCTGCTGGATTCTGAATGCCAGAGAAGGGAGGAAGGATGGTGATTGGATAGGGAGCGGCAAGGTCAGGGGGGGCAGGGGGGATTGAGGGCAGCTCAGGCATAGTGAAATAGATGAGAGAGCATGTTTGTATTCGGCCAAGCAGCTCTCTTCTGGCCAGGTCAGTGTAATGTATCACTAACCTCGGCGGCTGGCCTGACTGTTTGCAGCCTCTCACCCATTAAATAATGAATGGAGGTTGACCCCCTGACCAACTAATCAGCTTTTCACCGACGTTGAATCAGGATAGAGTGGAGGTAGATGGAGAGTGTGGCTGGCTGGCTGGCTGGTACGCGGGCTATACGATTTGAGGGCAGAGATGTTGCTGGGAAAACACAAGGGCTGCAGAGGCTTCACACAGCCAGGTTAGCTCGCGCTGGAATTGAAAGTAGCCATCACTGCTGCGGAATCTAAGCCTGGTGATTCTCACCTCCAGTACCTACTGTAATTTGTTTGACAAAGTCCAGGCAGCTTGCAGCTTTTTGTCAAGAAGACCAATGTTCCTGTATTGACATAGCACTTATGGTCAAGTTCTGCTATTTTGAGGTTTGGGCACTCTAGGTGACAGTCACACTGTGTGCAGTGGGAGCTGATGGTTGGTAGTTTTGGATGCATAAAAGAAACCATCCCTCTTGCTTCCAACACCACCTCATTTGTTACTGAGCTTGAACTACAACTCATCTGTTTTCCTGACTTAATGAAAATATTAAAAGGTACAAACTCTTTACAGAATACAGAAGGCAGGTGGGTTAGCTACCACTCTTAGTTCAGGGAGAGAAAATACTTATGAGGAATTGGAGAAAACCAAAGAGGATGGCTTGTTTCTTTATTAATCTTTGGGTTATTACTGTTCACAGACATGGGACAGCTTATGAGCTGGGTGATTTGTTTTTGGAGAAAGGGGCTGATATTAATGTTCCCTTTATTGATAGTGCTAATGCTGTTTGTGCAGCCATCCCTGTCGGAGAGATGAAAATAAATAGGGGGAGCTCAGCGGAGATAAGACATGTGTTTAATTATTAATTGAGCCATTACTGACAGAGATTGCCTTTTTTGATTTAAAGCAGGAAGGCCTGCTTCAGGGACAGAAAAAGCAATTACAGAATTCCCAGCTTGCACCGCTGCTGCCCATCGTTTCACTATACGCTGCAAGAGAGGAGTGAAAGGAGACAAAACACTCACACACACACATACACTCACACACCTCCTGTTACACTGCGCTGTTCCATAAATTATTTTAATTCTTCTTCAATATTTATAGCGTTTTAAATTACGATTACAGCATCATGTACTATTTATGTAGAGTGGCAGGCAGTCAAAGGGACCAAGCCGCATTACCCACAACCCCTCAATGGCCTGGCACCTTAAAAAGCTGACAGGAAGGAATTGTTTGGTTTTGTATGATTCAGGAAGTGAATTCAGACTGCACCAGTTCTTACAAGCTGCCTGTTTTGAAAAACTGAAGTGCTGATTTTCTATGCACAGCAATTAACTGGCTTGTAAAGTCATTGCTGATATGTCATGCTATCCCCATGTGCACTCTGTAGCCCCTTCAGAGCACTATTATGTCCATTAGAAAAGTGTCTTCTCAGTGCAGAGAGCCCAGTGTGCATTAAATATTAACTGTTTAGAGTATTGGGTCATTGCTGGTCGAGCTTTAGTCTTGAAATAGAAACTGTGTTAGATAGTCTATGTATTTCTCCCTCATGTCTATGTTAGCCGTTACACATCAGAGCGCTTGACACCTGTCAGTCAGTCCTATCAGTTCCTGTCATCTGTGTCAGCAAGCCTGTGGGTGGTGATCAGCTATTGTGACAGAAAATGGGAGTCACATCGAAGTCTGTGTGATTAGGCTCCATTGTGTGGCCCTGTGTTCATTGACTGAATATGGATTCAGCTTTAGCTCTGGAGAGGGAGCAATTACAAAATCACTAAGGGCCATGAGGGAGTTTTAGGATAAGTTGTCATTGACCATTATTTTGGCAGCTGAACCTTCACCATACATCCTCAGTTTATAATGGCAGGAGTGTGTCATCCCTGGGCTGTGCTTCTCATCTTACTGTCAAGAACAAGTTGGCATATACAGAGGGCTTCAGAGTGTATCAGATAAAGTCAAAGTGAATACATTGAATCACTTCAATACTGAGCAGTCTGTGGTTCCTCAAAGCCATCTCCTGTATACAACAGAAACCAGTGCTCCCCCGAGGCCTCTCAGTGCTGTCTCTCAGTTCAGGTTAAATGATAAAATACCAGCTTACTGCTATCCTGCTCTTTCCACACTCATGATACCCCTCACCTATACACCTCAGCTTCCACACCAACAGTAGCATTGCACACTGTACTAGAAAAAAGCATATGTGAATTTTTTGCTGTGGCTGTGGCTCAGAGGTGACACTTACAACTCAGCTGGGATTGCATCAGTTGCAAGCACATAGCAGAGAGAGGGGATTCTCAATGTTGAAACCAGGAAATTGAAACAGAAAGTTCAGATATTATTTGATATGATGAATTTCCTGGTTAAGCTGCAAAACATTGCAAAGAAAAGATAATTCAATAAATGATTATTGGAAGCAAAAAAGTGACAGCAAAGCTGCATGCTAAACCCAACCCATTAGCAGTCTTATTGTGGTCTAGTTCACTAACTCCTTTACTATAAACCAATGTTTTAGGAATGTGTAGGAAGATATTTCTTCACCAGTGAGTGAGGAAATCAGAGGCTCCCTGACAAGGGGAAGACTTTTTGGCAGATTAGCTGCAGCCCCTGCAGTTAGTTGACCAACTTGTGAAACACAAGTTGACTCTTATCTCAACAAGCACCACTGGTGAAAATGAATGAAGGCGTTTTGTTTTGTTTTTTTTCCTGTTCTGTTTGTTTTTTGGGAGGATAAAGCAAAGAATTTAGAGACTCTAGAGAGCAGTAGCTCTCATCACATCTTCTGTCTAATCTTAATCCTCCTCCTCCTCCAATGAAGGCACAGCCAGCTGCAGTGTGGAAAGCATTTTCATTGTTTACTTGAGAGAATACATGACCAGCGTCTTATCACTGCTGTCAGGCCTGAAATGTAAAGCGTGTTGCCTGTGATCACTTGCAGGTTTTCTTGTTTTTAATCCTTTATTCCCAACTCCAGTCACTCTGCCAGCCAGAGTGGGTTTTTCCCCCACCCTGCTTTTGTTTGAAGATCCCAGTTCCCCACTATGTGCGTTTTAAGCTCATCTGTGTTGAGCGGTTCAGAGCCAATGTTGTTTGCAGATGAGGCTGTAACGCTCATTGACAAAGCCAGATGGTAGGCGATTGTGGCCAAACACGACGCTTGGATAATGTACAATCTCTGGCAAGGGGACAGTCGTCAGCCTAGATGGATATTACAAACATGCTTGTAATGGATTGGACATTTTGGGAAGCAGTTCACACGGGCTTATAAAGATGGGAAAACCATCGCCAGGAAAGGAGCGGATGTAAAATGCCTCAGATTCCATGACGGACAAGGACATCCATGCATCAGAAGAACGTGCCAGAGAGGATTCTGGGGAGAAAAGAGATGAACCCAGGAAACAAGATCCCAGATCAAACAGAAATATCAGCCTGCCATATAAAGTACTTTCCAAGTATTTCTAGATGGGTGGTCCTCCTCTAGTGTTTGCTCAGTATATCGGAGCCCCATACCTTTCCAGTGGTAGCATATTAGCATCTATGTTTCTATCAGTGGCTTATCAGAGACACTCTGTCTAGAAGCGTTACCACAGGCTTGGACCAGTACAGTATGTTTGACAGAGGGCTGGGTTAGGAGAGGTTTGCCCAGCTATTAGCCTTGAACTCAACACATGGTGAAAGCAGTAACCCGACACGCACTACTGAGAAAGGGCTTGTGTTTTCTCCTGTATTTCACTGGGCGTGAGCGCCATTAATCGTCCCTGTGTTTGTTAACAGACAGGCGGTAATTCGCTGAGACACAGGGGCCTGCATTTTGGCCGTTTCGGGGTGGTTTAGGGAAAAAAAAGAGCATGCACAGTGTGGTCTCCTCCAATATTCAAGCGGTCATCTGTTTGGCTGTTGTTTTTGGCTACCGGTGAATTCCCTGCTCTGGGCCCTGGTGGTGGGGCCCCTAATGGCCTCTGACTGACTGTAATACCCCATTCAGCAGAGCATGGGCTCCAACCTCCCTGGCTGTTGGGTTAGTGCTGCTGTGTTGAGGGGTGAGCAGCAGGACTGGGATTTCACTGGTGTTTGCTTTGGGAAGCAGCGAGAGAGACTGCTCCAAAGCCACACGACACATGGAGAAGTGTGTACAGAGCTCCAGCAGCAGCATTGACCGGGGTTACACTGATATGTGGTCTTACTGATATTTACTTCATGTCAAGATTATTTTTTTTACACCTGTGTATAATACAATTCCATCGATTACATATAAATTGTAGCACTCTTCAGTACTTTAGTCTTTGTTTTTAAAAAGCCCTTAACCTAAATTGAGGTATTTGGATTATAATGCACTTGCTGAATGCAATTAGTATTGATACTCACAATGGTGTCTGTTTTAGTGTTCCAAAGTATGTCTAAGCATTTTTGTTTGTGAAATATTTAAATACTTGGACTTTATTGGCACAAAAATGTAATACCCGACTTGTAAAATTAGTCATCTTCAGATTCAATCCAAAATGATCAGCCCTGATATCGACCATCAAAAGACCACATCTGTTGTAGCCTAACAAATGACAAATTACATCAAAATCATGGCTCCCTGTGTTTTTGGAAAAGATCAATATACAGCTATCTCTACCACTAATGATACAGGTATTGACTCATCAACTGTTAAGTGCGGGGCAAGTGCTGAAGTGCCCTGGGTTCCTTATCAGCTGCGGCACACTGTATTAGTGTGCTGGGCTGGCGTAGCACTGACCTAATCCTGGTAGCAGGTGCCACTGGAACCGAGGTAGAGTGGACATGTTTTTCAGGGAGGATGAGCCATCTGGGTCTTGATACTCTATGGTGCTTAAAACACGCTCTCAAGTGTGACACTCCCAGCACTTACCTTTTAGCTGCACACAATAATCTAAGCGCTGGCTGCTAAAGGGAGAGAGGAGGCTTTCAGGAGAATTTACAGGGTTTGATGTGGTGTGGAGCCTCAGCTTCGACACGGATTCATGAAACAGCCAGACACACTTGGCGGTTTGATTTTGATTCCTCTAACTCTTTCAGTGTTGTTTTTGTCATCTGCAGTCTGAAATATGTCGAGCAGAAAGAAAAGTGTGTTTGTTTTGTTTTGTTTCTGTTTTTTGCTTTTGTGCCAGCCTGCCTTGCTCGACACTTTTCTGGGGCCTTGTGTTGTTGTTGGTTTTTTGTTTTTTTGTTTTTTTCCTTGGTGTAGTGTGTTTCATCTCGCAAGCGATTTGGCTCGTTTCGGAGTCCAATTTCGCTCCTGTTTCACCGTGCAACCCCCTCTCCTCGCAGACATACTCAAATTCACACATTTCCCCAAACTGACACACCGCCTTCACACTCCAAACAAATCAATTCTTCACTTGCCACACTCAGAACGCCACAGCAAAATGCAGCAGCTCATAGCAGCCCTGAAAACGTGCAGGCTGTTTTTATAATCCTTGTCCACTTAGGAGGAGGCCAAACCCAGATTCTCCTACATCTGTGTGTATGGCTAGGGCTTAGAGGAGATGGGAACAGACAGTGGTGGGTTTGGGGTAGCAGCAGCCCCCCACAGGTCAGGATCCAGGGCTTGTTTCCATTAGTTTACCTGACACAACTCCCTGCCCTCTGCTCTCTCTCCTCTCTCCTCTGCCTTATTAACTAACCTCTCTCTCCCTCTTTCTCCCCCAGTCTGGGTCACTTTATCCCTCTTTCTCTGCCATGCTCTCTCTCTCTCTAATCAAGAATGATGAATGGGGTCCACAGAAGGACATTGAATGTTTGGGAACCTGATACACCCTCCAATTGTCACTCTTTTTCTGCAGTGGGTGAGAACATGGTGGTTGGGAGAGGGAAGGAATTGATTTTTGAGGAGGCTTTGTGTGTGTTTGTTTAACTAAGCTCTGCATATGTGCTATTTCAAACATCTCCACCTTGGTCCTCCAAGTGTGTCATCAGCCTTGACATGTAATTCATCGCCACCCCAAAAAAGAAAACTCGGTATAGTGCAAGATTTTTTTAAAGTCTACTTTCAGATATCACAAGCTCCGACTGCTGCAGAAAAAAGGCTTGTAGCTCGTAAGAACGCAGCTCTTTTGGCATGTAGCCATTAGAAGGGAAAAATGGCAGCTCTAGTCTAGTCTTCAACAGCTGCTGGGTCTCCATCTGTAAGCCTAATTACCCAGCAGCACCCCAGGAGCAGCTTAGCAGCATGATCCTCCTATAGAAGAGGCATTGATTACATCAGTGGGTCTATACTGGACAGTGTGTTTCTCTGGAGGCCTACAGATATGTGAAACTTAACCCTAAACATTTTAATGCACACTGGGGTGCTACTTTAGACAAATAGTCCAGTAAGATCTATTGCATGGACCCTCCCTGGGAGGGAAGCTTCACATCTATTCTAGATCATGTAGAGATGCTCCACGGTGTATAAAACAGTAAATAACAAATTCAAATGAAACACAGTTTTAAGTGGTCATGCTGTATGATAAACATGCATTTATAGTGACTGCTGATAAAATGATAAATTGATGAATGTAGTTATTGCATTGATTAAAAATGTAACTGATATTGATATTGATCATGATACTGATATTGATCAGGCAATTGATTAAGTCACAGATGCCATACAACTGCTGGTTTTAGCTTCTCAAATGCGAGAATTTACTGTTTTATATCCTCGTAATTCAAACATCTTTGGATTTTGGACAGCGGTGCAGAGAAATGATTTCAATTGAAACTGCACTTTGAAGGATGTCATCTGGTGCTCAGTGAAAGTAATTTTTAGTGACTGAAGCATCCACATTAAACAAAACATATTTTTGACTGGAGTTGGAAAAGTTAAACTAGGTCCAGCATTTGTTCTTGTAGCTGTCTGCTGATGCTGTGGTTACAAATTGATTGGTAACATTGATTGTTTTTAGTTCATTATTTGTTCCTCCCTATGCAGTGAAATTCCTCTGGCATGCTGTAATGTTCAATGCAATGACAGGCTCTTGAATGACAAGAGAAGTGGTCCTGAGCTTTGATCAACATTGTGAAGATCAGCATCCCTGGCCTGTAATAACAGGATGCTTCAACATGTAAACATGACAAGAAGAAGAAATGTGGTGGTGGATTGATATCTACCTCTCTGGCAGTTGTTGATAAAGAGATATTTAGTTTTTAGCCTTTGCCACCTATACAATACCATCACTTTGAAAAGCTAGCTGCCTTAGCATTCTTGTCTATCAGAGGGTATTATATCACATTAAGAAAATGGCAGCATGAAGCAGGTGAGCAGCTCAAGCAACATCTTAGTCTAAACCACAGCTTGTGATACTCATGCTGACAAAAGCCCTGTATCTGCAAAACATTTGAGGAAATATGATACGTCGGCAAAGATGTTTGTCCTACCCCTTTCATGGCACTAAATTGCAACGGCTGCGTATGTCAAAACAGTGACTGAGGTATGGTGAACGGTTAGGAGCTGTCAGCTTCCAATTGTTGCTTTGCTTTCAGAGTGGGGAGTGAAAATGGAGATGGAGGAGGAGGAAAAGAAAAACATGCAGGCTCTTTCAGCCCACTGTCATGCCACTTAGGATTTGTTGAAGGATTTTCACCCAGCCATTTCCCTTCCATTGAGAAGTAATCAGTACGGCACTGAAAGATAATATTATATCCACTTAGAGGCATGTGGGCTTCATGCATGTTCATACATGAAATGAGGCTGGAAAGCAGTGCCTCTGTTTACATTGCTGAGCACTCACCCCCTCTATTTCTGCTTGGACTTGAAGCTTCCTGGCAAAAGCTCCCTGTCTTTGTGTCTTCTTATATCTCATTCTTTCTCACTCTCTCTCTCTCTTCCCTACCTCCATTTCTTCCATTCTCTCTGGATTGTCAGCCAGCTGGTGGGCTAAAAGAGGATGGTTTCCTGTGGGGCACCAAAGTGATACTGTTCAGGCGTTATGCGAGCTTAAGTAAAGCTGACACGCTGCTCAAGAACTACAGCCCACACTGAGCTCCACAGCAGCCCGTGGAGAGACTCTGAAAAGGTCTTAAAGGTATGGGAGACACAGGGAGGCTGCTACTGTCCACTCACCGCTGTGCTGTGATGTGGGAAGCAGGAGTTAAGTCCTTTATTAGAAGTGGCAGCCGTTGTCTCCAGTCACCTCGATAATTGCGGCAACACGACCACTGCCGTAATCAATTGAGACAGCTGCCACTGCGGCGTTCAAGTCCATAAGGCGGGAGTGTCATGCTAATTAATGAAATGATAAGGCTAGTGCTCACAGCATTGCACAAATAACTCCTGAAGGCTCCCCTTCTTTTCAGCACAAAATTCATCCTTAAAGTTCAAATGGCCCCTCCCTCTCCCTGCCTGTTGGCTGTCTGTCCACAGTGGCTTCAGGGTAAGATGGGTCGCCAGGGTCAGTGACAGTGAAAGGGGTCAAATTCCAGGCTGGCAGGGTGGGCCGTGTCAGAGGAACCATTAGACTTGAGCTTTTCTGTTGAAAGTTCCAAGACATCCACCCTTTATTTAGGACAGCCCAGTGGCACTGACCTTAGACGACCCGGCTGTGTTCATAAGAAGCTGAGACTGATGGCTGTCCCAGAGCGCATGAGCTCTGCTAGAAACAGCTCTGCAGGGGGATGGGCCCTGATGGAGATTCAGGGAAGGGGAGTGTGAGTGTGGAGGCGTCTTGTTTCTCTGCAGCACATTATAGCCAGGGGTTAATGAAGGTTTAACATCGCTTTTGGAGCGCCACTGGAGCGTATATGAAGTAAAAGGATTTGGACAGTCAACATCCAGACCTCTGTCGTTCTCTCTCTCTTTCCTTTCTGATTTGAATATGTGCTCCCCACCACTTGCCTCCCATACACAACATTGGGATATGTGCCATGAGAGGTGAACAGCATATGTGTCCTGCACCATATGGCTGGAGTTTGAATTGGGATCTGATATGCACAGGAAAAACTGATTCATCCCACAGCTTGAGATGCCAGCTCTCTGAAATGAACATTAGGTTCTCAATTTATGCCTGGGCTTTGACTGTAAACGTGTTATAGCTTAACACCCATCCCCATTCTGCTGCCATCCACTCCTTTTGTCAGCTGCAGCGAAGAGACAGAGAGAAATAATTGAAACGTGCCAGCTGTCCCCACTCTTTAGCTATCTTGGCCAGCTTTCTCCTCGTCCACTCCCCCATTAACATCTCTGAGTGATTTGCAAAAACGTCGCCTTGGCTCCCCTCGTTACCAGCTTGGAGATGCTCGAGGCAGATTAAATAGTGTGAGGGAAAGCAAGCCATTGCAAATTTCTCCTATGATTTTATTATTAGCACAATGATTCCACACTGCTCAGTCCTTCTGTTCCTCTCATACAAAATCATTTTGTTGAAATCACCCCGCCTTTTTTTTTTTTTTTATGACTGAATACCTCACGGCAATGAAGTGTTGATTGGCAAGACTGCGGTTTCCTGCCTTCTGCTAGTATCTGTTATAACCATCTTCCACAGTCACTCACTCGTGAGCTAAGCCTTGGCACTGTGCAGATTGCTTGTCTAGAGAGGTACAAAAACCAAATCATTGTGAGCTCAACCGTCAAGAGCAGCAGAATATTCTGTCAACCAGAGCCAGCAGGAGACAGATCAAGGCAGCGTGCATTCTCACATACCTTCTGCATCCTCCAACGTCTTTCAGCAGATATGCCACTTTATTTAAATATCTGTCTGTTCATGTCCTTATTTTATCAGTGCCCTGGCTGTTTATGCTTTGGCAAAGGCATGAAGGGAGTGAACCACAGTGTTTGCCTAGTAAATGAGAACACCCAGTGGCCTTAAGCTTCTCTTAGCCCCCGACCCCCCGTTGTTGCCAGGAGAATTTGCATGTCCTCGTATCTAATCTGAAAAGGCGTTTTGCATACAGGTTCTATTTCCCTGGCAGTTGTATATACTGGCATCGGTGTCAGCATTGAGCAGGTAATTTATGTAACACACTTTTTTGCATGCATTCGTTTGCAGTGGGTTTTAGTCGGAGGCCAAATGAGAATATTCTCTAGGGCTCTCGTCTCATTCATGAGGTCACAGGGTCCATTTGCAGGTAGCCAGGTGTGTGTTTAAAATAAAGCGGTTTTAAAAAAAAGCTTTAAAGTGAATGTGTTTTGAAGGCTACAGTTTTGCAAGCAAAATTGTGCCAGGCTGTCCTATGGGGCTTATGCAGTTGTTCTTGACACAGCATGTGTCAACAGACTATGCTGGAGAGGGACATCCTGGTCACAACAAGGAGCCTTTTTTATCCCTTATTGAGGTCTCCTGGATGATGACAATTAGCCCATCCCAGTCCATCTTAGGGCCAAGCCATTCCAGACTGGTCCAAACCATTCCAAGCAGGGCCATCTGGCTGCATAAAGGCCACATAGGAGCAGATCTGTGCCAGCTCTCCAGATGTTCCACAGGGACAAACAGGGTCACAAGTGAAGGATATCGGAGGCAGGAACAGCTGTGTAGCGACACGGTGTTCACCCCAGATTCCCTGCTGGACACATCAGTCATCACCAGCGAATCCCAGTGGCCTGTTGTCCGTCTGCTACCTTAGTCCCTGTGTCCCTCCTCTCTCCACCCCTCCAACACCCAACCCCATATCACTGAAAACCCAGGCACGTGCACACAGGGCAAGACCCAATTCCCCTGAGTAAGCAGGGCCACAGGAACAACTATAAAAAGATCAATACTGGGATGAGATGTCATCTGGTGAACAGACCTGCCAACACCCCCCTAGGGAATGTCTCTGTCCCCCCCGGTGCACTAACCCAGCTAACGGGAGAGGTGGGAGGGGGGGTGCTGCCCCTCACCACCGGGCTGCCCTCCAACCTGCCTGACTCACTCACACCATCTGCTCAGGTTTGTGGGGCAGGGCTTCAGAACAGCACATTTTTTGTACAGACACTGGTATGGCATTTGTTTCATGACTGCCTGTGGCTTGCCTACTGTTTTCCTCAGTATGCGATTGCAGGGAAAGTGTGTTCCATGTCCTGAGGAAAAGGAAGAACAAAACAATGCCAAATTTGTCAGTTTGTTGAAATGCTTGAAACTCCAGTTGACAGTTGTGTGTGGTTCTGCGGCAAAAACATCAGTGATTTTGTTACATATGGCCCTTAGGTGACATGTGTCAAAGAGGCATTCCTGTCATCTTGTTATCACTGTGAGTTAGTTTACACTCTGCACACAAAATGGCCGCTGCTGAAACACTCAGAAAAATTGAAAAAATAGTAGTATTAGGTAAGGGTGTTCACAGTAACAGTATTTTCTGCTATCAGTGGATCAATACTCTTGACTTGCTGTATGGTGCTAAAGACACTGGAGCACCTGCAGTTCAAAGAGCTTTCACACAATGACTGTATGTATGCTTGCGTAACAAGTACACATCCTAGCATGCTGCCATCAGTTCTAAAGTGTAAAAGTAATTGATATTATATACCCTGGTGTTTTCTCAAGTCAATCTGGTCTTGATTTTTCTTGCTTTGTGCTGCCCTTAACTAGAACTAAGACATTGGGACTATATTTGTGTGTGTTTGTGTGAGTGTAATGTGCCCAGAATGAATACTTTTTTTGTGTCCATCTTCTGTTGAATGCATTGTGGATTCATGAATGCGTGTGTGTGTGTGCGTGCGCATGTGTGAGTGTCTTTGCTTGCAGAGTGATTTTAATGAGGGATGGGTTGGTCTGAGCTGATACCTCCCTGCCTCCATTAGAGCCCATTAGAATCATCATTAAGATAACCCGGCGCTCGCTGTGGCCCTAGCTTCCCAGCATTAGTATTAGAAGCCCCTCTCTATCTCCTAGTGGTCGTAGTGAGACTTCATTCCATATCACTTGCCTCGCATTGTGTCTGGGAGAACAGGTTGCCACGGCAACATCACCCAACGGCGACATTTCGACTGTGGATATTTGCTTCTTCGCCTCTGTTTGTCTGTCTGTGCCTGTCTCTCTGTCTTTGCCTTCAGTCTTCCTCTTTCTCTTTCACTTGCAGGAAGAGAGCCTGACAGTTTAATCCAAATCCCAGACCCCTATAAATCTGGAGGTCTATATACACCCAGACCCCGGAATTCATTTGAAAATCGTGACACCTTAGCCAGCCCCAGTTCTCCCATAAAATAGAAGGACCAAGGGAGGGGGAGCTCAACAAATAAAAAAATAAAAGCTCTGCCCTGCCTTTTTATTGGTCTTTTTATGGGTGTTAGGATCCTTGAAAGATTAAGCAGGCTGTTAATAGGGACTGGATATTCCATTAGTAGGCTGCATATCGAGTTCTCACTGGTTTGACAGCAGCTCCCGGCTCTTCTCATTTTTTGTTACCATTGAGAGTGCCTGTGGAGCTTTTTTAATTGCAGTGCTAGTAAGCCTTCTGACTGAAGTACTGCTGCATCTTAGCTGTAGATTAGAGCAGCCTAGAGAGCCTCATCTGCACCAGGCTGTCTTCTCTCTTCTTTTGTCTCTATCTGTCTCTATCCATGTGTGAACATTTTCTTTCTCTGACTTTTCTATGTATGTGATGTTTCTGTGCTTAAAACGAATTGCACCACTAGCGGTTTTGATTAGTTCAGAAGCTATGGTAGTGTTTTCTCTATTGTAGTTGTAGCACTACCATCTCCTCAAACTCAATTTCTTTGTGGCCCATTTTGCTTTTCTTTTAACTCTGAGAGAAGTAGAAGATCACCAAAGATCTTTTCTTTTTCATTAAGATTCGTAAGTGTTTTGAGGTTCTTTGTATGTTAAAGGTGTCGAGATGCTGCATTTTCTGCCACTTTCATTTTCCTGCAACAACAGCATGTAATTACAGTCATTAAATTGCAACAGCCTACGTATGAAAAGTCGTTGTTCAGTGGAATGCTGATCATAAAAGCTTCTTGTCTGTTGAAAAGACCCCTGATGAATGGTAAAGACAAAGTGGCCGAGTTCAGAGTGCTTTGCTGCGGTTGCCCAAATCCCCTGAAAGATCAGGAAGGGAGGATAGAAAAGCACAGTGGCAGAGAGGCCAAGATAAGGGGCCATGATCTCTCTTCACAGCACAATTGAAACATAATTATTTCATGCCAGATTGTGTGCTCAGCAAAGCCCTGAATAGGGGCCGACATTTAACTTTAATTAGCTGTGATTTATTCATACTGACTGGATCGCGAGAAGAAATTGGATCATCTGATTATAGTCAAGCATGAAAATGACCTGATTAAACACTTAATGGAACCTAGGGAGAGGGAAACAAGAGGAACCTTGGGCAGAAGACATGGGGACAATATTATAAAGGAGGAACAAGAGCTATGTTTTACTTATAATTGATCATATATACTCTTCTTTTTACACACAGTAACAGCTACCCTTTTATGGCTATTATCTGGCATCATGTGTTTTTGAATCAAACCAGGACATCTAAGATGGCAGATACAGATGAACTTTTTCAGATAGAAGTTTACAAATTTTCTTTTTACATTTTCCTGTTTCGTTTTCTCTCAGGTGTGCCAACGAATGAGAGTCCTGAGTCCAAGACTTGTAGCTCAGCCAAAGTATCAGGGCTCCAGCGCAGCCAGGAGCAAAGCAACAGTGAGGTGCCGTTTGCACCTCCCGTGCCCAGCCCCACCCCGGCTTCGGCGCCCACGGGCTCCCCTGCCCCCGCTGCAGCGGCGGCCCCTCCAGAGCCTCCTAAGTCACGCCTCCCCACCCCACCTCCTCTCAGTGTCAAGAAGGAGCAGCAGCCTCCGCCCCCTGTCCCTACCCCTCCCCTACTGAGGGCACCACCCCATCCCCATCCCCAGCCCCACCCTCCTCACCCACACCCGCACCAGGAGCCCCGTGTTCTTCCGCCCCCACAGCACCACGCACGGCCAGTAATCAGCCACCAGGTTCATCACCCGCTGCAGTACAACAGCCTCCACGACATCAGGTAGGTTGTCTGGGTACTGGGGCTGGGATGTACAAGACAGTCATTTGTGTTAATTTAAAATGGCAGCCTACTAAGAACTAGACACATGCTATAACTGTAACACACTGGTGTTAGAATAGTGGAATATTCAGCAACATTTCAACCTCAGTTGGCCAGCTGAGGTATGTCTCTGTAAGACCAATAAGGGAGAAGAAATGCACTATCCAGGGAGCTGTCCTCACTATCACTGTTTCCTCGTATGTACAGTGGAAACTACCACTTTCCTTTAATGTGTCCTTGCCAGTCTAGTGGAGACAACATTAAAATAAACTGTAGCAATTTCCAAATTAATATAATGTAGTGCAATGCGACAAAATACTGTACTATTTGTATTCTACACAATATTGACTGTTTTCAAGCAGATATTGATTTTCCGCCACACAAACTTGCAATAACCAGCTGTCAGATTTACTGTATTTCATTGAGGAACACTCCAGCACATACAGCACATTCAACTATTTCCCATTTCATCTTGTTTTCTCAGATTCTGCCCTCACCGCTTTTTTTTTAGTTCAATGTAAGAAGCTTTATTGGAAAATCATTCTTATGTTGTCAAAGCAAAGTGTCAAACATACCAGTAAAGCTGAACTGATACTGAGCTAGCATCAAAGCAAGTGACCACATGTATACAACAAATGGAAGCTGCAATAGTTAGTTGTACTTTCACAAAATGTATCATACTCCTGTATTCCTGCTGAATGCTAAATAAATGAATAAAATACAGTATGTATTCATTAGCAGTATAAATAATCATTTTGCATTTTGCTTTGTCCCTCATTAAATCTGCAGCCACAGCAGCAGTCCAGTGGGTCTTCCCAAACAACACTTGCCCCCATCCCCTCACCATCACCTCAGCGGGCTCCCATCCTCGGCCCCGGCCTTGCCTCTGTCTATAGCCAATCTCTCTACCTCGCATTATTCCTCCCTACGGAGCCCGGCTCATCGCCATCCGGCCATGTTTGCAACCCCAGCCACACTGCCTCCACCACCGACCTTACCAACCAACAGTTTAGTGGTGCCTGGGCACCCAGCCGGCACCCCCTACCCAGGTAAAGCCGTGCACTTCACATGCTAGATGGTAAATTGCCAGTGCAGATACAAACCAACAACACTGGTTTCCAGTGTTGGTCCTTTTTTTTATAACACAGTTTGACAAAATAACAAAGTGCTGCAAACATTGGTAGTATTATTGTATGAATTTCAATCATTTCTTTATCAGAGAGCTTTTTCGTAACACATTGTCACATGTAGCTCTCTGAATACTGATTTAGAATAGTACACATATATAATGTGACCACAGGCTGTGTAACAGTTTGTACAGTGACATGGCCATTATATATTCCAGGGTTTATTTAAAAAAAATATTAACATATGCATGCTGCAGCACCAGTGCTTACTAACAGGTCTTCAACCTGTAATGTTTAGTTGATGAATTTTCTCATGTTACTGTCATAAAATATGTGTTACATGGTGTTGAAACTAGTCAAGTGTTCTTATATGATTTGCTGATCTGGTAAGTGCTCATTTCTTCCATTTTTTCATTTATTTATCCTTTAATACTGCACAGTTCAGTATATCCAAACATATATGCGTGTGGCTAAATGTACATAGGTTTGTTTCCTTCTTTACTGATAGATTGATATATTTTATTGTTAAAGAAAGGACATTTTGGTAAATAAGGGCTTTGTCTTGTGATAGAAATATTGCTTCTAGTAGTTTCTAGTAGTTATTATTGCTTCAAGAGTCCATCAGTGCCTATGCATAGTGAATGGTAAGTGATAATTCTGCATCTATCTTAAAAGCAGTGTACGGAGCATGTCAGATACTAAAGCTAGTAGTAAAACAGTGAGCCGGTTAACGAGCCCTTTCCGTAAAAGTCAGCATATTTCTTCAGTGTTTTGGCCATTAATATTAGGATTATGGTTCACTTAGTCCAGCAGCTACAGATACCTCAAATAACCAATTACCAGTAACCAATAATTTGAGAAATTTCCAAAGAGCCTTACAACCATATCACCCTTTTGAAGCACAGAATGGAAATAAATTCAATTTAAATCTAAAAACAATAGTATGCTGCTGCTTCCCACAAGTCACACGCTTTAATGTTAGATCTTATTTTCACTGGTGGAGAATATCATACTTCAGTTTCTAAGATAGACTGTATTTATAGTAGCTTAGAATTTTTAAACGCGTGATGAGGTCACTGAATGAGGGCTTGGATGCATCACTGGAAAATGTCAGCTAATAACTGGACAGTCATCACAGCTGGAGACATCGTGAGCATACTGAAAGCAGCATTCTGCCGTGCTGAAAAATGTCACATGTTTAAAAATTGTGCACTCAGTCAGCAATCTGATGCAAGCTCAACAACCAGAATTGTTTCTCTTGTCAACAATATGTGAATTGAAACAATTTGATAATATGTTCAACAATTTCACAAAAACAAGCAATTTCATGCTGCAATAGAAGGAAACAAATGTCTCCAGCGATGATGGGTGTCTCCGAAATATGTAATAAATATGCCAGTTGTGCATTGACTTTCTAATAGAGGGCAAGAGTGTGTGTGTTTTCTGCTGGGATGACTCTTGGTTCTCTCTTGTCTTTAGATACCAGCCTGTTGATATCATTCAACCAACCAATCATGTATTGCCAGCCTCATTCGGGGATTCTGATTGGCACATTGTCACAGGCAACTCTCTTACCACCACCAATGAGTCCCCACGTAGAAAACCCTCACAGCATGAGCTGGAGAAACAGAGAATGCCAGGTGACTATTTTCTTTCTTCTCTTCTACCCTTGTTGTGAAGACTGACTGGGCGCCCGTGCCTTTTTTTTTTCTTGTGTCCCCCCCTTCCCTCCCCCCCACCCCTTTTTTCTTTCTTTTTTTTTTTTTTTTTTTTTGGTTTTCCTCGCTCTCCTTTCTTGCAGAGCATGACCTCCTGAGGCAGGAGCTGAACAACCGCTTCCTGGTTCAGAGTTCAGAGCGGGGCCGGGGGCCGTCCGCCTCACCGCTGGCCCCCGTGTCGCTCCTGAGGGCTGAGTTTCACCAACACCAGCACATGCACCAGCACCAACACACCCACCAGCACACCTTCACGCCCTTCCCCGCCAGTCTGCCCCCGGCCGCCATCCTCACCCCGCCCACCGCACCCCCCATGGTGCGTACCCAAGCCAGAAATGTGAGGATAAGTAAAAAATAAAAATAAAAAAAAGCTCCCATAACTTCCCACCCACCCACCTGTCACCCTTCCCAATCTCCTCTTCAATCAATTCCTCCCTTTTTTTCTTTACCCCAAAATTCACCAAGTATGTCCCCATAGCTGTAGGAACCCCTCCCTTCCAAAAATATGACACTGATTCAGTTTGAATTTTGTTCTTTGATTTCTGCATACTGTCCTGCTGTATGAGAACTGATGAGAAGCTGGGAGCAGCACATCTATTCCACTGTAATAAGGACAAATGCTGGGCAGATATGGCCATTACACACACAAACACACACATTTGTATGTCTACTAGTTTGTCCACATACGTGCTAGTTGCTGCTAAGGTTGGTCAAACCTGGCCAAACACATATTTATTTCCATGTTCTACAACTTCTCCATCCACAGTGGAATTATACATAAAACTATACATCCACAATATGCATCATTTTTCATAGAGGCCCTTGTCTGACTTGTGGCAGGCCTGCCAAACCAGCAAACATTACCAAATGTAATTTAAATTATCCATTTTCTTCTTAACTTTGACATAGATTTTGCTGTTCAGTGTTTGCTGAGGATCAAAAAAGGGGAATTGCCTGAAGGCAGGCTTTTCAATTGTTTGCATATGGATGTGTTTTAAATGGTTTTGAATGTTTTCATTTGCCTGTTAACAAAGAGCAACAAAGGCGCCGTCAAACAGATCTGTGTGTGTGTGCATTCCTGCAGACTTGTATATTTGTGTGCTAGTTCCTTGCCACGTGTGTGTGTGTGCACACAGCTCAACAGCAAGCAACCATACTTGCCAATGACAAATTCAAAGCCAGTCAAATAACTTTATTGCGAATGAATGGGGGATGACATCATTGTAAAACTGTTTTGATAATGTTTCTAATTGCTTCTGTGCTTTGACTGCCATCATGTCGGAGCCGGGGGGTGGGGGGGTGGGGGCAAACACTGGCAGCTCTCAGATTAGTTCAGAGGGAAAAAAGGTTATAACTATTCATCCATCATTTCAAATGCACAGAAATCTCTGACAGTGAATTCAGACGGGGCCCCCATTTGTAGCTTTTTGGCATTAGTATAATAGATCTAATCCATCATGTCACGACCTCTGATTGAGAGCCTGTGGTCCCATTAAGGCCCTGCTCCAAGATTATCCCCATCCTGTACATTAGAAATCAAAGCTCTGGTATTTATGGCACAGTCTCTGATAAGTATAGAGACCATTTAGACAGTCCCTCAGCCGACACACATGCTGTTATCTGGTCTGCTGTTCATTCTTGATTTGGTAGGAATTATATACAGTACACAGTACTCTTTGAAGATGAAAGAGGCGATTTTCCCCATCTCGCTAATGCTTGCATTATGTAGCCCATGATGTACACAGCCCCCCATCTCTTGTTGTGTTGTTGCGATGGGATTTGAGACTGCTGTTAATGTCTTGTGCTGTTTTTTTTTCCTTTTAATTGAAACTGTGTTGTTATTTAACTTGCCTTTTCCCCTCCCTTCCTCTCCCCAGTAACAATGCTGTTTTTCTTCTCTTTGGTGCTTGCTTAGAGAGGCAGGAGTAATGATGATGTTGTGGTTGTCTCACTGTTTTGTCATGAAAAGGCAAACCACGTATGGCCCAGTTTTGTGTCCTCTCTCTCTCTCTCTCTCTCTCTCTCTCTCTCTCCCTCTCTCTCTCTATCTGTCTCTCTCTCTCCCTCTTTTATTTTCTCCTGCTCTCTAGATGCCCCATGTCATTTCAACTATGTAACAGCCCTTGGCTAATGGCTGTAATTAATGAAATTATGAAGCCTCTATATTTGTTTATTGTTCAACGCCCTCAAGCAGCTGGCTTGCCAAATGGCAGCAGTGAGTGCCTTTGCTACCCCACCCTCTTGCCCCTGCCTTGTCTTTGGACAAGGAATATCCTTAATTGTTATAAGATGAAATATTAAGCTTTAATTAGCCAAAGCTGTTTACTATAAAACTGTGACAGGCACCATAAATTACAAGGGCAAGAGGTTTTGTTTTTTCTTTTCTTTTTTATAACAAAGCCATAAAGCAGCCAAAATCCCTCTCCCAGAGTCAGACATTAAACAGGCCGCGCCTTCAGAAATGCAGAGGAGCTGTTTAATGAGCTCGGAAGCTGGCTCGGCGTTTCCTCTCAATAGGCTGTCTGTCTTTGATTCGGGCCCATTATCGCCCACAAACAGGGCCGTCAACACCATCGCTGCCACTGCTGCCATTTTGTGTGCAGATGTGAATGGCCCTGGTTCACCAAAGGGCCCCTGACCCAAACCGTGCCCCTCCACCAGCAGCTTAAGCCAACCCTACACCCGCTCCCCCCGCAACCACCCGTGTCGCAGCACACGCGCACACAGAAACACTGATTCATACCCAGTCATTTTCTTGTTTTATGTAAACCCAAAACATCTGCGCCTGCCAAGAGAGCTTTGTGAAAACACTCGCAAAAAGTACCTGCAAATGGTTTGTGTATTTGCGGAATAGGAATAAGTTACTGTCACTTGTAATTAGCCTGTTTCAAAATAGAGAGCCAGCGAACAGACATACAAAGCCCTCATTCATACATGGGGCAACATTCTCCGCTCTCCCTTCTCTCCTTCTCAGCTTACTGACTAGATTCCCATGTGTTCAGGATATGATCAGAAACATTTTTTCATCTAACAATGTGGTTTTTATATGGCAAATTCTAATTGAGATTATTCTGGTAGGCATAAGTTCTGCCACAGATATGGTCTCCTCACATCAGTTCAGCATTTCAAGGTTATATCAGTTTCATGCTGATCTGTCCTGAATTAGCCCCTAACCATTGCAAATGTCATCCACTCGATTCAGTTTCAGTCATAAAAGACAGACTGCACACACAAGAGGTTCCATGTATTTTTTCCATGATTTTATGCACAGAGAATTGGCCTGTTTTCTTGACTAAATCTTTTTTGAAGTCTGGTTTTCTAACACCCAAAACAAGCTATATGTCTCCATGTACTCCCCTCCCATCTATACCATGGGGAATTGTTGTAAAAAAAAAAAAATGCCATAGCAGTCAAAAGCAATTAGATTCACATTTCTACAAATTTTCCAGTGGATAGAAACAACTGGTCTGGTTTTAAAATGGTCTGATTCCCAAAACTGGGCCTCCACGCCCAACCTCTGTATGCTCAATTGGAAAATCATGCAGGCTGCCTTCATCTTGGCAGTCTGCTAAAGCGGCTGTATTGTTAGTAATTTAACTGTCTATCTGACCATGCAGTTTAAGTAAACCCATGACCAGTGCAAGCCAGCTGCTTTACTCTAGGGCTTATTATTCTGGCTCAAAATCCTGCCTATTACCAGTTACAGATGTTGATCACATGTTATGTTTTTATGATTTAAAAATAATGAGATGGTATTATTAAAGAAGGCTTTTGCATGACAGATTTTGGTAAAGTAGATCATTTTGTGGACTTATGTTTCCTAATTCTTTTCTCTCTTATCTTTCAGTTCGACAAATACACCCCCAAACTGGACAATCCATTCATCAGACATTCAAATGTAAGTTTGTCTTTGGCATTCAAATTTAAATTTGTTATTTGCATTTGGCAAATCAAATATTTGACATATTTGAATGTTGCCATGACAGCATTTATTGTGGTTGTGGTTTTGTGTGTGCATATGCTTCAGTCGTGTGTGTATCTCTGTATGATTTTGGTCTGTGTCTTTTTGTGTCTCCCATCCTCCTCTTTTCTCCCCAGTTCTTCCCCTCCTATCCCCCCACCATGCCAGGCATGCCCCCGCTGCTCCCACACTCAGGACCCTTCAGCTCGCTGCAAGGAGCCTTCCAGCCCAAGGTCAGCCCCACATCCCTACCCTCAACCCACGATCTACAAACAGACAGAGTGGAATTTAGTGGGCACCAAAGAAATCACACGAGCTTGTACAGAACTGAAATAAAAATTCACTAATAGCACACAAAAGGCAAAACCAAAATTTTAAAATGCAAGCTGATCTTCATAACCTTTAGTCAACTGTTTAAATGCCTTGCTGTAGATAAAGAGTGCCAAGACTTTGCATGGGTCAAAATGACTACACACTCACTGAAGGAAATTAAATGAAAGACATAATGAATAGAATCTGCATGGAAATTTTAAAAGGTTTTCATTCTTACAAAAACCAAAAAACTGTATATGCAAGTTTGCACTACAAGTGTGTCATAAAAGAAATATCACTCAAGGGTACTATATATCCATAGAAGAAATAACAAGTTAGAGGTACATTAGATATTTTGAAATCAGATATTCTGTCTTGGATGAGAAAAGCAGCAGAGATCTGTACACTGAAGATGTGAAACAGGATGCTAATAAACCTCTCCCCATCCCATTTAAATCCATCATAATACTTTGTCAGATTTGTTTGGACCTGAACATGGGTCAGAACTGCATGCTGACCTGAGTGGTGACAAGCCATGCCAGGGATAAGAAAGCGAAATCTGTCTGTTTAGGAGAGCAAAGGGGAGAAGATGCAGGGGCAGCAAGGATGTGAGGGATGGAAAGAGATGGGAAGGGGTGTGAGGGTGCGAGTCTGTCTGGCAGATGCCCAGCGGCTGTGACCCGGTGTAAGCCACTAATCAAAGCTGCCCTAAATCCGCTGGCTCTATTCCCAGTGGAGTCTGTCATGGAGGGTCCCTTTTGTGGAGGCCCCTCCAGATGGTTCAAGGAACAGTCTTGTGTCTAAAGCCCCTGCTAAGTATTCTTGGAGAGGAGCTTGGGGGGGAAGGGCTTGGGATGTGTGTTTGTTTGTGGGGGCTGGTGACCCAGGTCACCCTGCTGGATCTTCCTGTCCCTGATGTAGGGATGGATTAATAAGGCTGATCTAGGCACTTGTGCTTCAGCGTCTTAAAGAGCAGATGTGTTACTCCGGCATAGCTCAGCGCCTGCAGCATCCCTGCAGTTATATCTATAACATCAGCTATATAGTAGCTATAGTTGAGGATTAGTGGGCTATAGTGTTAGTTAGAAAGGATATAAGGTTGTAGTGATGCTGGCATCTCTAGCTAGTGGATCTTTAGGACAGAATTCCTTACATGCTATCCACCTAGAACATGGACACAAGTTATTTTACATACAGAAAAAAAATCCAATTAAAAGTCTACTGTGAGGACACACTTGAGCATGCCTCAGACCCCATTTGACCTCATTACATGAGGTCAACTTACCTACTAAATCTTTCTGCATAATGTAGTTATGTAACAGGTTTGGTTTATTTCTGTCTCTGTATAATGTTGCTATGTCTGATCACCATGTATCTTTCTCCCTTTGTCTCTCTCTCCATCAGGCATCTAATCCCATTGACGTAGCAGCACGTCCTGGAGCAGTACCTCACACACTCCTACAGAAGGATCCACGGGTAAGCATCAGACCAATAGCATTGCAACCAGTCTCCTCTTGCTCTGGTGAAAGCTACTTGTGTGCTATACACACAGTATGTGTCTCAGAGAGAGGTGAATGCATGTCTCTGCATTAATTTTTTTTGAGACAAGACACTTTCTCCTCATGTCTATCTATGGACACAGTTCCACAGAACTTCACATTTTGGCACTTCTCTTTGTAGTTGATGATGATAATGATCATCTGTTTGTCCATACAGATAACAGATCCATTCAGGACATCTGTTAGGGTAAGTGTTTGCCTTGTCCATCTTTTGTTAAATGTGTCATCTCTCTGGCCAGGCCACAAAGTCTAAAACTGCAAATTCTTCAACAATTCCTGCAGGCCTTTGGCTGCATTTACGGTTTGCTTTGAGGTTTCTATTGGGTTAAAGTCAGGGTTAGATTTTCTTAATCCGTTGCCTGGTTGCAAATTCTGACGAGTTCCCACTTTGTAGTTTGGCCAGAAAATCTCAATGCCAGAATCCATTTTTAGCTCCCCATATCAAAGCCAGCAGGCTAACCTCAGTTTCTCTCTAAATTTTTAGAAACCTGGCAAGTGGTGTGCAGTGCATGTCCAGATCGCATGGCAGATCTACCACCACCAGCAGAAAATGAAGGTGCGTGAGATGGATAATGATGTCTTGCAGGAGTCTTGCTGTCATGTAAAACCAGATACAGTACATTGGTAATGGAATAACGACCCAAATAACATACTTACTGAATACATAGTAGCTCTCATCATGTCATAGTTGGATCTTTACCTGTAAAACAATCTATAATCGTGTTACTGGATTTTAGAAAGACCATGTGGGTGGGAAAGGGCGGACGACAAAAAAGGAACAGAACAAAATCCAATAAAAACGGTGTCTCCTCTTGTTAAATGTTCCCTGAAGCTAAGTAAAGGCTCTGTGCATGGTTCGCTCTGCCTAAACAGAAAGGGGCAGATCATAAACCATCACATTTACAGCACTTAGTGACAGAATTAGTACTTGAAGTAATAGTTGTGCTGACCAAAATGCAACATGTGAACACAGACAAAAAATGCTTGTGTGGAAATGCTCCTCTAACTGACAGAGGATGGTGTGGCCTCGCCATGGAGATCCTCTGCTAATGCCACTGGCCCAGTGGTGTCAGTCCTTCTTGGGCTCTGAACCCCTGTTACCAAGGATTTAGTGTCCCTAATCAGCTTACATATATTTGTTATAACACAGTTGGTCAGAAGTGGAGACATGGAGCTATTGTTGATGTATCTGTCTTCCTCTGATCTCTCACCCAGTGTAGCTGAGGATAAATCCCTCTCATTCTGTTGTTGGAACTGTTTGGTACTGTTGCCCACCGACCTAATTTTCTTTGTCTGTTTCCCTCTCCCTGTCTCTGCCTCTCTTGACTACAGCAAATGCAGCTGGATCCTCACAAACTAGACATGAATGGAAAGCTGGACCTGTTCAGTCGACCCCCAGCTCCAGGAGTCTTCCCAGGGTTCCCGTACCCTCATGACCTGGCACGACCCCTTTTCTCTTCCACAGGTCAGTAGGGTCTCTCAGTACCCAATGCAGGGTGATAAACTGCACCTTCCAAGACACACAAATTATTCCCTTCTCAAAGCATTCCAATGGCATTTTGTCTCTATGCAAATAAGCATTTATACCACACGTTGAAATCGTTCCTCCACTGCTGTAATGAAATGGCATCATTTTTTCTCTCCTCTCATGTAATGTTCACTTAATTATAGTGCTTTTGTAGCAAATGTTTTGCCAGTAAAGGGAGTCAGATATGTCTATGAATATGGATGACTCTCGGTTAGGTAATTGACTGATTTGCCCTGCGTTGGAGGGCAATAGAGAGGCGAGTGGCCTTTGACTGGTAATTATGCAGTGGTGTGTCAGAGGCACTCCTTTCATTAACAATTCATGAAATACGGGTGATGGTAACAGTGTTTTGTGAAAGAGGCCAGCTTGTTGCACATTCTGGAAATGACCCCAATAATCAGCTATAGACTCACACACAAACATCCAACAGCTGCAATAAAACCAAAGTATCAATTGCTAATTTGCTCAGTGGCATTACTCAGCCATCTCTAAACTCATCCAGCTCACACATACACCATTTTCAACAGGACTGTGATGATGTTACATAAAAAATACTTGTTCATGAATACTCACGTTTATGTTTTTAGTCCTGGATAATCATGGGAGTCAGAACTGTGATTGTTGTGGATGGAAAATAAGTTTCTCTCTTCATGGCTAGTTAGAATTTATGACTGTCTGATTGGATAACATTAACACTGTTCTATCCTCTCTGCTCTGATAGGCTCCAGCCACCCAGCTCCCTCCCCCTACGGCCCTGCCCCACACCCCAGCGGCTTCCTGCCTCCTAGCCATTTGGCAGGTAAGTGTAAGTAACCCCACATTCAAATTTTTTTATACATTAATCTCCTCTTTCCCTCCGTCTCTCTCACTCACTCTCTCTCTTTTGCACTCATGTTTTAAACACATTACAAGCCACCGGGGTGTAATTTGAAGCCTAGATATTTCTAGTTTTGATCTCAGATTCATTTGAAGGTTAATGTGAAATCCAGTTGGCCAGTGTAGTCAGTCGGCCTCGGCACCTCTTAAGCAAACTTGTAGGAGAGTGCAGCCATCCCAGAGTCAGACTGTATGATTCATAACGTAGCCTTAAATAACTCTAATGTCTGGGGTTATTAAAAAGACATAGGTAACCTAGCGTTCTCTCTTTTGCCATATTTGTCATCCCTCATTTGTTTGGAGAAACTAAACGCAGAGCAACAGCATATACAACGCTATTTTCTATGAGATGATGTTGTAATTCAGGAGTAGGACAGTTAATGTTGCTGGATTTACTTGTGCATGTAATTATTTTTATCCACCATCGTCTTTTCCACCATTCTATCTGAGACACTGTTTGGATTCAGAGTGGCAAGTTGATTTCATGGAATAAGCCCTTGAGTCAATCCATTTTGTGCTTATGAATACACGGTGCACAGATGAGGAAGACTTAGCGAAACAAAATTTTCCTGTCCAGGGAATTCATCTGTGAGGCAGAGGAGATTTCTCAATTGTTGTCTTTTCTGATATATTAACAAGCCCCGGAGCTGAAAATCCTTAAACGCTAATCTGTTGATAAGTTCTGCATTTCCTGATGGATTTTTGCTGAATTAAAATGGGACCACAAATTATCAGTTGATGAATGTTGTTCACTGACTTCTCAGGATAAATATTTGTGTTATTACTATAAATTTGGAGGCTACAGTTTGCATCAGTGAAGCCCATCAAGCTGGTTCTCCAGTTAAATCATTATGATCTGTCTAGCCTAATTTTTACAGCTTCTAATTCCCCCTGCCCTACCACAGTCCATTTTCAGCTCAGCTCCAGCAACTCAAAACTAATTCCCCATCAAGTAGTGTTGTTCTGCTAGCCCCAGCAGGGTCAGAGCCACTCCACTCCAGTTAGTGGCAGTGAATCCAGCATCCAGGCGACCTGGCTACTGCAGGATTACCAGGCAGAGAGCTAGGGTGGCAGCGCTAAAAAACCACAGCTCGCTTGTAAGAGAAAAGCCGAGTGGAACGGGTTGGTGTTGGGGTGAGCACCGCTAGCCAGCACCCCCCCCTTTGCTAATCCCTGTTTGGCATTTTGCAGATCCTTTCAGTCGCTCCAGTTCCTTTGGCGGCCTCGGCAACCTTTCAAGCAGTGCCTTCGGAGGATTAGGCAACCCCTCGCTTGGTAAGCGCTGGCCCCCTCTCCTCCTCCACTGCTCCCCCCTTCAATCTGGCCCCTGTGGCCAGGGACAGAACAGAGCAGGACAGAGTTAGACCACAGGGAGAGCCAGGAGGGGAGGAAAAAAAATTAAGACACTTAGCTCTAGTTTCTGTGTCAAAGCAGCCCTAGTCCAGCGAGGCCCAACAAGGCAGTACAGCACACCCACAGCAAACCTCCTCCCTGCCTTCACTTCATCCACCAACCATGTCCCCAACAGTCTGGCTTTAATCTGGCTGCGCTGCTGCCAACAAGCACTCTCAGGTCTACTGTTTGGTGGCAATTCATCTATTAATTATTTGACAAGCCCCTTCTGCACCACCATGGAGGGCTTTCTCTTTCCCCCCTGCATCCTTCTCTCTATGCGTTTCTCTCTTTCTCTTCATCCCTCCTATTTTTGCGTGCCAAATCCTGTTGTGAAAATGGATGTGATTGGAATAGACATGCCGTGGAATGCTAAGGTCTCCCTTGGCTTTTCACAGCCCTCAACTCCTAAGGGCAAGTGAGTCTCCCCTGTTCATCCGGTGCAAAAAAAGGGGGGTGGCCCTTTAGTCCAAAAGCAAATGAGTATTTTTTTTCACTGGTGGGGGGAGCCATTAACCTCTAACTCTTTCAAACAGCTTCAGTGAGAGAACCTCCAGAGACAAAGACAAAAGCAGCTTTTGTTGTTGAGTCTTTCTCATCTTATGTGTCCTCAAGAAGGTTTTGTGCTCAATTAACTTACAGTGGGTCCCACGCCTGTCTCCCCCTTCCCTCCAGGGTCCAACAGTGTGTTTGGCACCAAGGAGGGGCCAGGAGGACTGCCCACGTTTGGCAGCCCCCACCACGACACCTGGAACAGACTTCGACGCACCCCGCCATCTTTCCCCACCCCGCCACAGTGGCCCAAAACCGTAGACACTGAGAGGAGCAGCTCAGCCAACAGCCATGAGAGAGAGCGAGAGAGGGAACGGGAAAGAGAGAGAGAAAGGGAGAGGGAAAGAGAGAAAAGAGACTCATCCATCGGGAAGGAGGAGAAGGATAAAGATAGGTGAGTTTGTGATCTTTTCATCTACTTCCGAATTATTTAGAGGATTTAGTCAGAGAAAAATAATATTTCTTCAAGAGTAGAAATACTAAAATTCTTTTCTATTAACACAACTTGACATGTGACCTGAGGTTTCACTTCACAGAATTGTTTCAAACCATTATTGATTCCCCCAAGAACAAATCTAATCATAGCATGCGTAGCAAGCATACACAAACTGTGTGTGTATATATATATATATATATATGTATATATGTGTGTGTGTGTGTGTGTGTGTGTGTGTGTATGTATATATATATATATATATATACAAGATTTGATACAAGATGATCAAATCAAATTATGTCTCTTGAGTATCCCAAATCAGCTCCAGAGACAGAGAGATGTACTGGTAAAGATAAAAGAAAAACACTGTGACAGTTCCTCAGTCCATTAGTAGTATCCTTGGAAACTGAAATAAATTGAAATCATGGATCCAACAAGAAAACAGTCTCAAATCAAACAGGCTCTGAGAGAACCTATCTGTCAAAAATTAATTGGAAGGATTCTATTCTAATATTCTAGCAACACGCATGGGTTTCTATCAGATTTAAATGCAGAGGAACACAAGAGCATGGTAGCCTGTATTTTTAAAGAGGAGCAAAGACTTGGCTAGGAAATTTTTACCACACGATGCTTCGTTTTAACCAAGGTTAAGTTGTTTTATTACAGTTATTACAGGGATCTGTGATCGCAACCCATAATTCCAACCGGCTCATCTCCAGCCTCTGCACCAGTCACGATCAGTAGCTTGATTCGGCCCAACAGCTGCAGAACTCCAGTGATTCGGGTCGGCATCACAGTGGCAGCGTAGACCGGGTTCGTGAGGCGGAGAAGGAGCTGTTGGAGCGCCACAGAGACTCTTCCACTCTGGCTGACGTGAAGGTGAAGGAGAGACGCTCGCCAGGCAAGGAGATGCTAGAGAGGAGACCCTCAGAAGACTCCATCAAACCCACTCAGCGGCCTCCTTCCCCTTACTCCAAGGCAGTGATCAATGAGCAGGGCATAGAAGATAGCAGGTGGGCCCCCGCCTACGCTCAAGGACAGCGATAGGAAAGAGCCCCCACCTGCAGACCTCCTCCACAAGGTGAAAAATGACATGAAGATTAAAGAGGAGAGGAAGGAAGAGCAGGAGGTCATGGTGGTGAGTTCTGAGCCTGCTCCCCAGCCACCAGCCCAAGCTCTTCCTGCTCCTGTCAGCCAACCTGGAAACCCACACCACCACCACCCACCTTTGTCTCAACAGCCCCCTCTTCCCTCACCACGTGGCAGTGACATCCCTGCACCTGGCCTGCATGGTGTCCCCATGGCACACTCTCTGCCCCTTTCAATGAGCGCCATGCCCCAGATGGGCAGCCTGAATGTGCTAGACCGGGCTCGTATGGCTCCTTTCATGGGAGTGAGCCCTCTGGCAGGAAGAGAGCGCTTGCCCCACCCAGCCTTCCCTTGGGACCCACTTAGAGAGGCCTACCGCAGTCTGGACCTGCAGCGGCGCATGGATTTCCAGCTCAGGGCTGAGCAGGGACATCGCTTCCCCAGCATGTACGAACAGGAGCGAGCCTACCGCGAGAGGGAGGCTCATGACTACTCGCACCATGAGCACCTGTTGGAGGTCCGCAGGGAGCACGAGAGGATGAGACAGCAGGCGGAGGAGCGAGAGCGCCTCCACCTTCGGGAGGAGCTGGACAGAGCACGCCTCCATCAGCTGCACCAGTCCCCCATGGAGGGCCATCTACCCCACATGCCCCCCTTTATGCCCCACCTCGGTGGCATGCCCTACCCCAGACTCAGCCCCTCCACAGGACACAACGGCCCTCTGAACAGAACACCCCCTACTGCTGCACTCAGTGCACCCCCACCCCTTGTGCCAGCCGGCAGTGCCAGGCCAGTCTCACCCAGGAGGACTACCCCCCTCACCACCACGCAGGACCCACGGGACTACTCCCCATCTCGCAACCCCAAAGAGGTAGAGGCTCGGTAGCTTCTTAGAAAAGTGCACAAAGTCGTACTAGATGCACTCACAAGCCCCACTCCCCTAATCTGAAATCCTCTTGTGAACAAAATGCACTGCTCTACACCAGAGAGGAGCAAAACTCCCTAAGGGAAAGGGTATGATTGTACAAAGTAAAGGTGTGTAAGGCTGATTAAGCACATGCCATGACTTTACTTTTAGTAACTGGACTGGGTTGAATAATGTCGGTAATGAGAACACAAATGTGTGTATGTTTATATCCGACTTAAATATTTGATAATTATTAATATATTAATCCAATACCTTTTTTCAGCTTTGTGCGAAAAGAGAGGTCCTGAAATGAGTTTGTACATTTCCTATCCTTGTTCCATGTATAGATATCATTTCTATGAATTTTATGTAATTTGTGCATTAGTCACACCTTTTACAATATTTATCCCAGTTGATTGTGAGACATATCCATTATGACCCACTGTAAAGACTGGATTTTGGTTTCAACCTTCAGTAATTTAACCTCATGGTACCAGGATATCCTCAATGATGACAATGTACAATGTTACATTACCGATTTGTTTTGCTCATTTGTTTTGCCTTTGAGATATGCAGATAAATATATATTATGAGGTCTTTGTTCAGTCTCTGTAAAGAAAACTGATGTAAATAACTTGTTGATATTCCTTCGCTGCAAAATTACCATGTAAATTTATTAGGCTTTTTAACCATTTCTAGAAAAACAAAATTAAATGATACATGGGGAATCACTTCCCTGTTGAATATGGTGGTAACAGACAAGCCTGGCCAATGGATGGGAAGTGTGACTGGAGGGTGTTGTAAGGGGGCCTACAAGGATCATCTGCAATCTATGCAAAGCAGCACACAGCACCCCAATGAAGAGATCACCTGGAGGGAGCAGACGATAGTGGTGATACTGAGAGAAACTTGGATTAACACATGTTTATATTTACCAATGAAATAATGATGAATTATTAAAAGACTTCCAAGTCACAAACTGGACCAGCCCCGGACAGAACAGAAGGACACTTTTTAGTGGGCGGCAAATGGACTTTCTCTGTCAACCTTGTGGTGTTGTGCAGTTGTTTTTCTTAGACTCTTGTATACAAAACAAGTAGAGTTTTAGGCCTGCAAAAAAATGAAAATGAACATTCATGGTTTAAAATGTACGGAATAAAGTTTGGACCTAATGTCATATATTTGCTGCCTGTCTTTTATCCTGGTATTCTTTGTTGTATTGTTGTTCTGACTACAAGTACTGAATTTGTCTGTAAGCCAGACCTACTGAGTGGAATGTTGATGTTGGTTTGATAGGTTTGCCAATAATGCTTGTGCCTCAGTTTTCAGCATTTAGAGTATTTGCTCATCTGATATCAAGCTATTACTTTGAAATCATAAAGGCAACAGACTTGGCCGGCAGAGTAGCCTAAGCCATAAGATCATTTGACCATAATCTGTCATACATGGGCTGCAGAGCTCTTCAGAGGGGATCGATGAGATGGGGCCAAGGCAATACAGGGAGGGACTAATAGGACATTGATTTTGTATGAAAGCAGGTTTTGAGTGTTTGTGTTGCAGGTAACCGGTATTGACTGGCAGCCCAGCAGCATATTGACCCATGGTCTGGACTCATTAAGAGGAGCAATGCCTGGGAGGCAGGCTATCGGATGGTGGAGGAGAGGCTCCTCTCCCTTCTCATACGCCTCCTCTCCTCATGCACACCACTCATCTGCTTTTCTAATGAGGCCGGAAGGCGCTCTGGTGTGGGCCACGGAGGGAGCCCTGAGGCGCCCCGTCCTGCTATTGACAAGACCTCGGCTGTGCTTGCCGCCTGTCCAGCAATGACCAATTCATCTTGATAATGCCCTGACTACTCATCTCGCTGCTGTGTGCTGTGAGACCCACCAATCCTGTCCCATGGTATCAGCCCATAATAACAGCGTGGATCAAACCATGGCCAGGTCATTAGGGGATGTTACTGAAAATCAATAGCGCTCCTGTGTCTCACACACTCAAGCAGGGTTTTTTTTAAAAGGGCTCCTTGAAAAGACTGTTTGCCAGAATGGGGCTGGTGTATTGGGAAGACTTAAATCACTATCACTTTCAATTTAGGCCCGTGGTAATTGAGCCACATATTCCTCCAACGGGTAGCATCTGTCAGCGGCCAGCTTCACTTAAGCGCAGTGTGCTTTTAGTCCTAATAATCTAGTCAACAACAGGTACTTAACCCCTGTACTTGTTACCTCATAGTGATTTTTCCTGTAACTATTATTTACCAAGCAAGCTTTGGTAGAAGAAAAACACACACCTTACATCCCCCCCGACTCAATCACTCTGTCCTGTGCTCTATCCATTTTACAGCTGAGTGTGGAACGGCCCTCCGGAGATGAAAAGCTCCATCAATTTCACTCATCGTCTGGCAAGGTCAATTTATTTCAACACACAGTCCATCATCAGATGGGAATCAATTGACACATTGCCTAGCATATCCAACCCAAGGTGGGTTATTACAGCGTCTGCAATTGTCAGCTCTTTTCCAGAGCTCTTCACATGTTAAGGCTTTTTTTTCTCTGTCTCTCTCTCTTTTGCTGGCATTGTTTATGATTTTCTATATTTACTTCTTCATTATTTGGAACATATTTCCTATTTGATGAAACATTGTTACTATGACAGGGCTTCATGTAACAGCTTGTCACAAGGAAGCGGCTGTGATACAAGATTGTGTGTGTGGTTTTTTTTGTTGTTTTTTATATTTACATTTCCCAACTATAATCCCAATTAATAGGATACGGTGGTATCTGAGGTAAGACATTGTTTTATTGTTCCACTGATCCTCTTCATTTATCTGTGAGAAAACTCAATGCTGAGGGTTTAGTTAATTTCATATCAATATCCAAAGAACGCTGAGCTCTTCAATTCGAACAGTGGAGACAGGCCTAAGGGCTTTTATAGAGCACAATGGCACTTCTTAACTGTTAAACTAATGAATGGGCAACAAATGAATAGTTCGTCAAGCTCCTTTTCTCTCTTGCTCCTCTTCCCCGTGATAAAACATGTAAAGCGTTTTTGAGTATATAGTATCCTAGACTTTTTCTAGCGAGCTAATACGTGAATTCCCATTTGACTGTTTGAAATGGAATTGGTAATGAGGCAGAGCCCCGCCGCGATCACATTTGGTTGCTGGGGCACTCCACTGGGCCTGCTTGATTTGGAGACATTAGCTCAACAAGATTTCAAGCCCATTGCTCTCGAGGTAAAGCCTGGCGAGCCATTTCAACCTCTAAAGCTATATTCCCTGAACTGTGAACTGGGGAGAGCGCAAGTCAGGGCTTTGGCAGTGATCCCTGTCACAGCATAACTGTAGACTGCATGTTGTTTGACCACTAAAGGTAACAGCATACATCCTTCCATATTTGCAGTACCTTCAATGTCAACAAGCGGCAGCTGACAAAACCAGAATGATCAGCGGTTGAGAGCTGACTTGAAACAACCAAATGGTGTGAATTCAGACCCTGGTAGTGCTGTCTAATGTCTTTTGCACCTCTGGACCTATGATAAATGGCTGTCTCTTTCGCTATGGCTGAGAGCGAGCAATGCAGCAGGAAAAGAATATATAATCACTCACGAAGGCCTCAGATGTGAGACAGGAGTAGAAGAAAATTAAGGAGATAGAAGGAGGTCCAGAACAGCCTGTGTCAGTTTTCCACTTTGATTCAGTTTTGAGGATTTTTCCAGCCTTTAATGAACCTCTGATCTCCACTGGCCATCATGTAATACAAACCATAAAAAGTGAATAACATTTATGCAGCTGGGTGTCAGCGATAGTCCTCTCATTCAGGGACCACAGGATGGCACCGTGCAGCCACCACCCTCTCTGTTCTATGTGGGCACTGAACAGAAGGCCAGGGAGGGGTGGGTATGAGGCTGATGCCGAGATGAGTTTTTAAAAATAAAGAAATTTTCAAGGCAAATGGAGATATCGTGGCTAGTCAATTGTACAGCTAATCATAGTTAACCCGTGAAACATTAATCAAAGTGGCTCCAGCGTGTTGAAGGGGCGGTGAGAGGGCACTGCCGGCTGGTGACAACAAAAACGTACCTGACCAAGTGATTTGTTGAATATGGATCTTATGAAACCGTATTTCTCAGAGCTCAGTTAACAGGCGTTCCTGGCTCATCACTAGGATAGCCTCAGGCGCTTGGCACCAGGCGGAAGTTTTCAAACATGAAGAAATTCGTTGGTCCATCCCTCTGGTGGGTGGGCATATTCACAAGCATTTATTCGGTTGGCTGGCAGAGATGACACCCTGTTCTTGGCGTCCATGTTGAGATTTCGCCTCAACATGAAATTATGAAATTGACAAAAGGTTGTTTTACAGCTATGATGCTCTTGTTAAAAATAAAACATCCTATCTTACATAAAACCTGATCCCTCAACTGGCTTGAAACTATATTAAACTGTCGGCATTCCCTTAAGGCCAGGGCTTGAGTTAGAATAAGACCACAGTAGTCTAAACCAGTAACAGAGCAGCATCTGTATTCAGCTTTGTTGAGTGAGGTGAAATTGTTTTCTTGGTTGATTCAACAAATTACTAACTGGTATTTTGTTCGTGTTAGTACAGATGACTACTTTTAGTAAGGGTTTTAGTCAAAATGTTTGGATATGCCGATAACTTTGAGAACCTGCTCTGTAGACATCAGTGGTGGCATACTTTTTGTAAGGGTTTAATGATATTGTGAATGTGGGGAAATTCAGTTGCACATCAGTTAGCATCAAAGACACTTTATGAGATTCCGTGTGATGTGATACATTCAATCGAAAAATGCATCCTCAAATACACATTTACGATCAGATCATATCTCACCACAGCAAGCATCAAAACAAAATTCCTTTTTCCTTCAATCCTAGACAACAGGATAAACTGGTCAGCAGAAGAAAACAATATACAAACAAGTAATGATAAATCATAGTCTGTGCTCACAAACATCAATATTAATTAGCCAGTATTTAATAATATCTTATATTGAAGGTTTGATATTGATATTGGCGCAAAATTCTGAATACTAATACTAGCTAGTCGTAATAAGTCTTCGCGTTTTAATTCATTTGATTCATTCATTTCTGTCCTCAAGCGAGCAATGATGTGATTCAGTATTCTTATGTATTGATTGCATCAGGTAGTGAATAGTACTATTATTGCCATTGTATTTTAATATTCATTCAAATAATTCATACTGAAGACTATTTAGATGAAGGTGTGTGTCACAATAGCCATGAATGAAAATACAGGTATATGTTTAAACAACATATTCTTCAAGTTACATAAGATAGGTGCCCAGTGGCAACAAATCATAAATAATTGAGCAAATAACAATACTATTCAGACAATGCCATATGCTGAGTTCATACAAAGGTCCTGCTTCTAATTGTTAAATAATATATAATCAGAAAATATTAATAATAATAACAATTTCTGTCATGGATCAATAAAGTACTATTCTGAATATACTACAGCTGCAGTTACTATTTCAGAAGTTCTATTGTTATTTTTCCAGTTTATTTTTAACAATAGTGCTCAACATCATAGTGAGTCATTCTCTTGATGCACTGGTTCTTCTTCTTTCAGCACAGTCAGGTGTGTTATGTCATAAAGGCGTTATATATACTTCTTCTCGCTCACAAAAATACCAAGAGCTATAATAAGGTGGAAAGACGGGATCTGTTCTTCATGAGACTGGCTTCAATGGGGCTTCTCATTCCAGGCCTGGCTTTGCCATCTCCCATGCTTCTTTGGAAATTTGTCTGGCAGCAAACATGCTTTGATAGCTCTTATCTCTATCTGGGCGAGTTCCAGCACCAGATAACAAACCCTATCTTATCTTGCTGGTGTGTCAACAGGGCTTCTTCCACGTAGAACACAAAATGATTGTTGCAGATTAGTCAACACAGGCCTCTGGAGGTCTTGGAGCAAGTCCAGCCGCTTGTCACAGGCGGTTCTTGTGTCATCACTGGCGTATTGGCTGCCTCCTGCTTTCTGTCAAATAGTAGTGCCACACAATGGTTGTTAGGCATCGTACGCAACCGTCTACAGTAATATATCATCAGACAAGCTCGCCATGACCAAACAAAAATGTCTTAACAAGTATTTGTTGGTATTTGGGATGACTATTATTCTATGTGATTGGCATAGAGCGTATCAGTACCATTTGAAATAACATCTGTTGACTTATCAACTGGAAAACATTGACTGCAATATTTCATGTGTATTTTGTCCGGTCTGTGATTCATGATCATCGCGCGGCGAGACCGATAGCTCCATTGACTTCAGCCATCTGGCCTCTCACAACCCATACGGCTACACGGTGGCTCCTCGGCGATTGATTGGGGTGTTGACCAGCTATTTAACACATCAGAACAACAAGTACCTTTATCAGCTGGCCTTCTCACCTCGTTTCTGTGCCTTAAAGATATCTCTTATCTCTTCCTTCTGTTGTTGGTTTAATAGACAGCATATGCCCCACATTCCTAATACATAAATTTGTGCTTTAGTACCTTCCCCAATAGTACAGCTGAGATATCGAGTGTTGTAACCCTTGTGTAGTTAGTAAAATTGAGCCTTTAAAAAAAAAATCGCCTCCATACCACATCTCAGGAGGAATGTAAAAAGGTATTTCTTTAACATGCTCCTGTTATTTACAAGGCAGATGAAAATAAGCCTGTGTTCCTGTCATTAAATCCTGCTCTCCCAGCTGATTACATTCTTATTAGAGCCTCATTCTTCTCTCTTGTTGTAGTGAAACAGGCCTGATAATGTGCACTCACTCGCTAGATACACACAACCTGCTCATTCCCATCTCTGGATTCTTTGGCTGTGGCGAATGGTTTTAAATGATGTGGTCGCGGTGTAATTATAATTCGGTATTATGAAATCCGTATCACAATGAATGTAATTTTGTTGCTTATAATCTCTCTCACAGGCTAATAGGCATTTTCAAGGCATTCTCAGAGTTCTTGACCATCTCTAAATAAATGCTCCGCTCTCTTGCTCTCAACTGTTCTTTTATATTTGATATGCAGGCAAAACGACAGTCTGGGGACGTGGGAGATTTGTAAGCTATGATCCATACTCTGACAAATGGCGCCTTTGGCAGGGCTGCTGGAGAATGCAACTTCTCTGCCCTGCTGGAATCCTGTTAGAGACTACTCTGGGCGGCTGGTAATGGAAGTCAGGGCACGGACCCTGCCCAGGCCTGCACATGCAGGTTATTTGGCAGTGGCTCAAAGTGCACGCCACCTTTGTATTGTACATCAGCATTTTTCAGAGTGATGTTACGAAATAGGCCTGTGCTAATTTAAATCCTTACAACAATGTATTATATTGACCAAAATATTCAATTATAATCTAATTCAATGTCTAATATGTATTACAGCATTGGCGATAGTTATTTTATGTTTCTCAACAGTCATTGATGCTCATGTTTGTATTCATATTTGACTGGTGGGTAATTTGGTCAATCACCATCCAGTCAATCACTACATTACATAGGACTCGCTGCTCCACGAGCACCTAATTGCCCTGACATTGCAGATTTTCTCAATTAACATAATTCTCATACAGTGTAGTAAAGCTCTCCTCTTGGTGTGTCTGTGCAAGTAGATGTTAACAAGTTACAACCTAAAATTGAATCTGAGGATAAATGCCCATTCAGCTCAAATAGGCGAAATGTGATATTGATTTCGGTCGGTTCCCATTCGACATAAGGAATCTCAAAACCTAACAGCTCCTCAATCCAATCAGCTATGGTTGCTTTGTTTGTCTCTGGCCTCGATAATGAGTCATAGGAAAGAACAAACTACCCTTGTGGCCCAATGGGCCCAGTGCAACATCGTGCAAATGGCCTCCAACTGCTCATGACCTCAATCAAATTAACATGATAACATCTTTAATACAATTAATGTTACGATAGTGAACACAGCTTTCCGCACTCAGTTGAGACATCCTCAGCAATTAGCCTGAAGATAATTTCCGAAACTGGAATCCACGTTCCTTAGCTATCGTTCCCTTAGCAATAAGGTTTATTTTCTCATTATTTCTAAATTTTTTAATTCTTTCGTTTGATGTTTATACAGCTGCCTAAATCTGGTCAATTAAGTATGATTGACAGTGTGGGTGTGGTTAATAACTGCATTCAATTTGCGTTGACCTTATCAGAGGATGTAGATTCATATTCACACTGAATGTCATCTGTCATTCCCCTAAGAATATATTCAGCATGGAGGCACCTCTGTGAAGGTGTGTGTGTGTGTGTGTGTGTGTGTGTGTGTGTGTGTGTGTCAAGCATGCCTTTGAGTGTCGTCTGTGAAGCGGAATGTGTGTGTCCTCACCACATCTAACAATGAATGCATTAGCGCAGGCCCTGTATACCAGCCTCCCTGCCAGTAATAATGTACTGCCAGGAGTAGATGGGGGTTGGTGCTGAATTGAAATCCTGCGTGGGACTAGTTTCTTTTCTGTTATCTATCTATTTCACAATATGAGACATGTTGAATCTTTCTTAATGAAAGATCAGCCCTTATAATTGAACACAAGTATATATCAAAATTGTCAGTGTCCCATAAAACCAGCTGTGTAATTCCTTTTCAGTGTGGTGATGACCAGAACTCGCTGGGGTTTTCATGTGGACTGTGATGATGCAGTTAATATGAAAAATAAGTTTTCCACTGGTGCTGCTCAAATCACACTGAGACAAACATTTAAATAGATGTATTTCTATAAATAGATAACGTGTATTTTGATTCTACTGACATCAGCATAAATTGCAAAACAGGGACATCAACATTGAAGCAGTAAACTCAGGTAGGACACTAGTCTGCCTTTAACTGACTAGCTTATTCTTTCATTGCCTTGACAATCACAGTGATTCATCAGCTGTAGCTATCAGTGACTAGTATCGTCAATTATATTCCTGCAGGTGTACAGTGTGGCAATTATAACCCTAAGGTCTTTTTACACTGGGGTGGTTTTTCTTGCAATTAATTCACATGTCAATTTGTTTTGTTTTTGAAGTGTTGTTGTTAGGTATTATATTTACCTCAGTGTTTATAGTATGTGTTTATTAAGGATTAGTTTCTGCTGACCCAGAATCCCACATTGCTGTTCTGTTTCTTTCTGCAGCCATTTCCACAAAATCTCCTAAACGTTGCAAAACATCAGTTCCTCGATGTAGGTGTAGCTGACTGCAGTGGTGGAAAAAGTATAGATACGTACAAGTAGTCTGCATTCAAAATCTTACTTAAGTCAGAATGAAATAGTATCAGTGTACTTTAAGTATTGAAAAGTAAAAGCACTTTTCGTTCCATGAAAAAATAGCTACATAAGTCTTAGATCATACAGCATTAAATCAGCTGCTGGTTTAATGTTGTGGCTGAGCAATGTATTAATATATCATCGAACTAGCTAACTGTTTATATACAGTTGGGTAATTTGGTCCTGGTTTCCAAACCCAAGGTCCAGCTCCTCCAAAGTCATAAGATAAATCTGAGGGGTCTGGGCTTATTAATGGAAGGAAGAAAGAAGAGGTTCTGTATTCATTTATTGGGCTTTGTATAGTTTTCTTTTCTACTCATAATATCTGAAATGTGACAAGGCCTTCAGACTTTCTTTTAGAAGAGTCAAAAGCCACAAGGGTTGAAGACCTCTTGTTTTATCTTTCACAATGCACAATGTTTTATAAGTTATAAATATTTTGTGGTGATATGCTCTAAAATAACTGATATATAGTTATTCATTAATGTAGTTAAGTGAAGTACCACATTTTCCTTCTAAATGTTTATACAAGTATAAATTGTCACTAAAGCATCAAATGAAAATACTCAACTAAAGTGCAAGTACCTAAAATTATACTTAAGTACAGTTCTTGAGTAAATTTCATGGTTGTGTTCCTGTAATAAATTGCTCAGTAATATTGTGATTAATGTAGCTTACTTCTCTTCAGCTTTTAAGAAATAAATATTTATATTTGTTCTTTGGAATGTCAATAAAGAAAAAAATCGCGATTCAAACCTTTGATGTCACAATCACAGGTTTGAACATACTGACCTGGTTGATGGTTATAAGAGCTAATTATAATAAACAAAATGTAAACTGACACTGTAAATCATTTTAAATAGTTTTTCCGTCATTTCATTTAAAAGACTTGTTTGACTTTAACAGATTATGATTATTATATATTTATTACTTTGTACATTCAGAGCCCACTATTGTTCCAATAGTGATTTTATCATTATATTTTCCCTACCCTGTTAAGTGAGGTAACTATATTAGTTTCTGTGGTTTTAAAATCCCTTGAACCTTGCTTTTGTTGATGATAATGAACTAATCTGACAAGTATTGAATTGTGTCACTGTGACTCCGGAACTGCAGAAATATTAAATATGACCATGGGGTGCTGCACCCAGGTCTGAAGGAACGATTAACAACAGGGTCAGAACAGGTGACAGAGGATCTGTTGTTGTGTTTGAAGAGAGGTCATCCTCTTTGGCTTCGCTTCAACAGGAAAAGTCAAACTGCCTCCGCTCCACAGCAGAAAAGACAAGCTGGTTGATAGAGGCCACCTGTGGTGTTGAGAAAACTCAGTCTCGCCTAACCAAGAAGGAGGTAAACAGAGTCCACTTGTGTTTGTGGAAGGTCTGGGAAGAAACTGGCTGGCTTCAAAACATCAGGTACTGAGGGGGCTGCTAGCAGGTGAACCGGGGCCTCGCCATCTGAAGAAAGAGCTCCCTCCAACTGCTCAGCCCAGCATCTAGTAAACAAACCTGTCTAGCCTGCAACATGTGCTGCTTAGGCTGATCACTCATCTGTGTCTGGATAAAAATCTGATCATTTCTTTCTTTCTTTTTAAACTTCAATTTGACATTATGACTGTGATGCAAATTCACAAATAGGCTACACAATGCTTTTGCAGTGCAGTGCATTTCAACTTTAGTTTTGGATGGCAAGAAAATTAATCTGAGAAAACAGCAAGAGGTGAAGTTTAGCCCTCTACTAGAATAAAATCCTTGCCTGGCATTATTATCAGCTCTCACTGAGGAGGAGGTAATTTAATCTTTTAACTGAGGAAAATTCAGCATTATCATTTTGGAAAATTAGTCTGTTGATTGTTATGGTTGTCGCTAAGCACAGCGGTACTGACCTGACTGAGAACAACCAAACAGTAACTTCTGCTCAGCAGCAAAACAAGTATGATAGCGTAATTTCAAGTTCTTCTTCTTGATGCACTGGCAGGTAGCTAATGTTAGCGCGTATACTACTTAAATGTTAAGCATTCATGCATCCAGAATATTTATATCTTATTTTAATATAGTCAGTGCCATTATATTTCTATATTTTGCATTTCATATTATAAATAGTTTAGCTAAATTTACTGTAGCGTCATATTGCTGCAAAGAAATTATGAGCTCTTATCATCGCATGTCTGATATGAAATATAATTTCCTCTCACTCTCGTCTCAATAAATAGCAAACTCACTTCCTTCTTCAGCAAAAATATATTTGTTTCATAGTCTCTTTATGCTGAGCAGTTTGGTATACTAACAGCAGACTGCAATAGGAAAAATGCTAAATGAATACTGATTGTATAGCAAAAAAAACCTTAGACAGCACTCAGTATCTTTGCACATACTGTTATTATATATATTCTGATGTGTGTATTTTTTAGATCTGTAAATTTCTTGACTGTTGCAATATTTTAATTCATGTACATATGCATAGGTATCTTCCGGTGTCACTGTGTTAGTCAGAAGCTGTTCTGAGACTTACCACACAATCTTCCTCATGAGCCCAATTATCTTGAGTACAGATGTTCATTTTGTTTTAACCTAAAGTTACATAAATAAATATCTTCTAAACTAACCAACAATTTGATCATTTAATTATAGGTTGGTCAAATGTTTCACTACAGCTCTCTCTGTCCTAATGGGCAAGTGAGTTGCTTTGTCTTTTGGTTGCAATCCAATATTAATCTTATAGACTCAGGTTCAGTCAAATATTCATGTTTATTTGTGTCTGTCTGCAGGGGAGGAGCATGTACAGTGCAGCCAGATGAAGCAATGGCTTGCCAAGTTTGGTTGCCAACATCTAATTCATCAGAGAACATTTTAAAAATCTGGCTACTGAGGGCATGACATCATTCATGACACACTGAGTCAGCTCCTGAGGAAAAGCGATAAGTCTGGGTAGTCCATCTCCTCACATCATAGTAACAGCTGGATCTGCTGACAGCCAAACATTCGTGATGGATTTCACGAGCTGGATGGGAACTGTTGAAGAGAGATGCTGCAGAACATGGACCCTGCAGGAGACACTGCTTCAGAGTAAGAGGGCAGTGGAGCCTGAGTCTGAGCCTGCAGACTCTGCAGAAAACCTGCTCCTAAACACCAAGAGTAGAATACAGCTGTGTCCCAGGCTGAAATAATGGAAGGACCTGCCAAGAGGCTGGGACACTGAGGCAGCATGTGAGACTGCTCTGGGCGAAGAAGGTATCTTTAACAGTGTTTCCTGCTCCTGCTGCACAACCCCTAACTGAGAAGGGTGGAGACAGCATCCGAGAAATCTCCAGCGGATATATAGCACTGATGTGAGCAGAGGCAGTGCTGGTACAGAGACACTTCTGCTGTCAGTCTTTGGGAAGTCCTGTAATGCAACACCCTGATTGCAGCAGCACTTCTCAGGCCCCATAATGGGCCTATTTGCTCCCTGAACTACGCGCAGCGGATGCTGTATATAAGAAAGGTCTCTAAACAATCCTAGGGTTCGTTAACTGAACTGCTAATGTTAGCTCAGCTTGTTTCTGGAAGTACTCGGTTTTTTGGTTTGGTTCCTCCAGTGTCCATCGATGAAGGGCTTTTACCAGGGCGGATTATCACAGAGGTCTCTTCTTCTCCAAAACAAATGGACAGGTAATTAAAATTGAGTAAAACAGTAGAAATTAAAGAAAGTTCATCATAAAAATCATGTTCTCAGTTTGGGCAGATACGGAAGTCTGGAGGCTGTGGAGGGCTGTTGCTCAATAGCCAAATGGTAAATGTTTCATCGATTTAAAAGTTACAGTTATGGTTATTAAAAGGTTATAAAAGTGACTGTGACATGACTTTAAATAATGGACATATGCTTTAATGTTTTTAATGTCCAGCCATCTGTCGGCAGCTGGTACTGAAATTCTCAAGGTTCAGAGTACACCAATGAGAATATGACTAAATCACCTACCTTTATGGACATCTGCATGGTTTAATCCACAAGTTTGGTTATGAACAGTTGTGAAACCGTTAGAACGGTTGTAAGGCAACTCATATTTACATGACTCTTTTTTTTCCCTCTAAAGCAACAAGGCTCCATTGTCTTCCTGCACAGGAGGTCAATTCAGTTATCAAAATGTTATAAAACATGTCTGGTTTATGTCCATGCCCACAGTTTTGTAGTCTTAGAGCACGGTTTATGAACCGTGCACACAGTTATAAACCAAATGCACAGCCTTGATACACTTTTATTAGTCAAACACTTGTTTCCAAATGAATGAGCCTCATTCCTCACAGGCTGGCTAAATAAGTTATTTGTAATTACTTAACGACTTGGGGTGTTCTCAGTTGTGTTATATGCTACAGAGCAATTATTACAAAGAATAAGGCAGCTTCCACCTTCCCCTCACCCATGAATTTGTCAGTTTTACACCGAATTCACACTGGAAACAAGCTCCAACTGCTGCAGACAGGGACTGTCCAAAAAGTTCTAAAAGATGAGAAAATGTGATCCAACAATACTTCGTGTATAATGGTCATACGAGAAGTAAGTGTTAAAGTTACCGCAAAACCTAAAATATAGATACATCATGAGCATTTACTAAATGTATGAGCATGAAAAAATTAAAAGTAAACGAAGTTGACTTGATTGTATAGCAACAGTGTTATGTGCAGTAAAAGTCGAATTTCGTTCCCCAAAATGATGCATGACAAACGAATGTTGTGCATTTATTACAGAGCACTACTGGACATGTCTGGCAGTGTATTTTGAACATGATATTAAGTTACATGTACAATTGATACACCTTCATATTTCTTACATAAACTTCTCTTCAAAATAGTGACAATCTGTTCGTGCATTGATCACCAGATGTATCATAAGGTAATAGTTATCTTTTTCCATGTTAGCACTGCCACTTGCGTCAGACTCACTCAACAATGTCTGGTTATGTTTTGCGGTGGCAGCCTCAGCACACACAGATACACAGGAACTTTTAACCACAGACCATGCCCCTCCATCAGCTGATACATATTGTCAACAGGCAGCGAGAAGTGCATCTGTGTCTATAAGCTGGAACATGAGGACAGAAGCTGTTTTATGCAGAAACTGGGACAACAAACTAAACTTTGACAGTAAGTAGCGTTTCAGATATAGGATAAAGCGCAACATTACAGACATTCCTGGTAGTTGGGACGTTCTCTGATTTTCTCTTGGATACACGTGATGGTGAGTTGCTAACGTTAACGTCGCATTAGCTTAGTATTATGAACGAAGTTGTGTGTGTTCACGTTAACTGCTGTAATGTCCACAGCTGGTACAAAACGTTTTGCCACATGATAGTTGACGAATATGAAATGGTTAACAGGTTCAGTTTGTCACAAGGCAACGTCAATATGTATGGATAGCTAAATAAGCCAGAAAAGCAAAGCAACAGTCTCATGTAGTTAGCCTAATGGTTTATAACAAACTCAGTGAAACTCTCCATTTAATGCTGTCTTGCTTATTTGGCTCGGTGAGTATCTGTCATAAAGTTGGTCATGATCGTTTATGAATCACAAAATACGCCGATTCGGCATATATAGAACATATATCCAACAGCACTGGTTTTAAGTCAAATTAGAAACTGACTACCCGAAATAATAAGTTTTATGATGTGTTTTAGCTTAAAATGAGACGTAAAAACTTCACAGTTCGTAAGTTGAAGTCCTTTTGAAATGAATGCAAGTGTTTTTTTTCTTTTTCTTTTTAGTAGATACTGAAATTAAAAACAGATGTGGATTCATTTGAAGGAGCATATATTGTTTGGTCATATCTGTAGAACCTGAGTGTCTCTAAATGTCAGATTTATAATTCGGCATCTGCATCAAAACCAGTCTAGTTGGCAGCAACGTTACTAACAATAAATGCAAAAATGCAAAAAAAAAAAAAGGTTACTCAACATTTAATTTCGCTCTTTGCCACCATGTATCTTAAAGAATAGCACTAAAACAACAACATGATGTAAACAGCAACATCGGTGAATAATATTAAACCATTCAAACATTTCTCCTGTTCTTACAAAACAACATCGTGATGGACGGTTGTGGAGAGGACGACCATGAAACTAGTCAGAAGTGAATCGGTGAAACTGTCTGCTTTTAACAGAATACTGATTGTGAAAAAGGTCGTTAGTTTGTGTGTTATAGAATGAACAACAAAGATTTATCTTCACATTATATCTCCTGAAAACAATTTTAATCTTTTAAGCTCAAAATGTGGTGTACCTATTAACAAAAATTAATCCTGTCATAGACACCTGTCGTGTCTGGAGCACTAAAACCTCTGCCTTGAAAACTTCGGCCTTCTTTAGTACAAACTTAGAACCTTATGATGATAACAAAAAGCGTCCATTGAGAACATATTAGAATCTTAAATGAATTTTTTGTATGGGTTTTGCCTTAAAAGGTGGGCTATTTCCCCTATGTCTCTTTGTTGATGCTTTTAGGTCTACTTTTTTGCAATGCAAAACAACTAGCCTTAATTGGTTGGCTTATGTTTGGGCATTACTAGTTAAAAATGGAGTTTCAGGTGATCATTTGTAGTATGAGTTGAATTTTGTATTTGAGATGAGTTGAAGATATAGAACTGTGTTGATCACTAAAATGTGTTTTGCATAGTGCAGGGGAAAAGAAATGGACATAACAACACATCACAATCAAACAGATACATATATTACCCATCATACTTCGCCGAGAGACATGAAAAGCTGAAGTTAATTGAATGGCTCTGAACTGAAGGCAATTTCTTTATTATGTCTGTTTCACAGTGGCATTTTATTATTTTGTTACAGGATGTTATCTCATTTCAGCCCTCAACTGGTCTCAGGGAACATAAGATTAGTACCGATAGCTCAGGGCTGGTGGCAGGGCATGAGGTACTGTATATGAATGTTTACCCATCAGTGAAAACTGAGTACAATTGTTATGTATCATGTGTTAGCCTATGTGGATCAGCTAATAATATGAGTTCAACAGGGCACTGTTATTAGAGTTAAATTTTGCAAAAACATATCAAGATAATTTAATATGTTTGAAGAGACTAGCTGGTGTTCAGGTGTGTAGTTATGTACTAATTTGGCCCTTTCATAAGCAAACAGAAACCTTTACGGTGTACAGTGACGTAATTTCATATTTGTTTGTCTGTGCTAATGGCACAGTAATCAACATGTCAAACTGTGGTCAAAGAAGCAGACTCACATGCTGCAGAATGGTGATGTCATCTACTTTGTTTATAGAAAGTGAGCCAGAACAAAGTGAGTGATCCATTTATGAGAATAATATGTTGGTATGAATTTTTAAGAGGAAAGGCAAGCATTCCCTCTCTTTTCACCCTGTAGACATAAACTTAGTTACCACTCGTCAAAAGCGAACAGTCCTCAACATAGTTATGTTAAGTAGTCTGGTAATAACCCTTGACTACTGTCTAGTTCAACCCTTTTATTCCCCTTCATAATAACACTCCTGTTAACCCCACCTGTATCTGAACTTAGACTGAAGACCATCACAGTCCTGCTCCTCTTCAGCTTCAGATGTCGCTCTCTGTAGAACCTGTATTACTCACAGGCTCTCGTGATCCAACTCAGGAGGAACTCAGCCCTCCACCTCACTTCTGTATTGAGAGCCCTCTCACTTCTGGTCCCATAGCAACAGCCTCTCCTGCCGGGTTCTGCTACCCTGTACAGAGGATGGTTAATTAATATCATGATATTGCAACATATTTTTAATATGTATTTAGCAACAATTGATGTGGTCAGGTGGAAGCTGATGACAGATAATTGATTAATCGATGTTAAAGCTGTAGACAGAGACAGACTCTGCTGCTCTCTGAGTGCAATCACAGACAACCTACACGATATTAGTTTGCGAATTGATTTGACTGATCAATATGGACACTTCAAACAAACTCAACTCAATGCAGGCTGTTGTCTAAATGTGTCTTCTGGTGATTCTTCTATCCTCAACTTGATCTCTGGCTCTCATCTGGTTTGTGTTTGACTTTTTCCTCTAAGTCTGACAGCTATGACTACTTCAGGTATTTCCCTCCAATTTTTCAACTTTAAAAACTCAAAATTTTTGTTTTTTTAAGGGACATGCTCAGACTAATTCCCTGGCGAACCTGTGGATCGGGCAATGAGTCAGATCTGTACGATTGCCTCAAAGTCAATATAGTTACTGAATAATGGTGTAAATAGCCTTTGTATGTTTTAGCTCCCTGCTCTTTCCTCTGAGATGTGTTCTCAAACTGCTCCCGCCTGCTCCCAACCAACTCCTCTCCATAGCTGTCCTGTGTATAACCTTGCTGCCATACATAATAATCAGCTTGTCACCCATTGCAACATTGTTAATACTTTAGTTAGTACTTTGATTTTTTATTACATTAGGATATTTACAGGTATTACTGTGCTATATATTTAGCCTAGTCTTAACTATGACTAATTTTCCTTCAAACTTGAAGACATGGACAACATGGAGCCCAGAAAGCAAGCGGAGAAAAAAGAGTAGCAGTTGGTCTTAACATAGATATTAACCTGGTTTTCCTTGGTCTTCATAGTACATTTAATTTTAAAGAACTTTCTTAAGAGCTTTGTTCAACCTAAACAAGTAAATCCCATAAATGATTCACTTTGGCATGAAATATACTTTTTGTGTTTACAGATAAAGATTAGCAGTTCAGCTTGCACACCTCAGCACAAGTAGCTGGTTCAGCTAAGGAAGTCCTGGGAGGTCCTTTGTCAAACCTCAGTGATGACTAAAACAGACAAGATGGAGGTCTCTGACATGTGTTGTTGCCAGGACCTGCTGCAAACTGTCAGTGATAAAGATCTAAAGGCTGATATCTAAAGTTGAGGCTTGGTCCTGCTTGTTGTCCTGATAAGGCACTTTTTATATTTAGTGCATTCATGCCAAATATAACAATGTAAATTTAACTGGTCTCTTGTTTTTGCTTTAACTTGCAGCCTTGCATGCATGTCTTCTGTGCTGCCTACTCGAGCTGGATGGGCGTTCCTGCTTTGCCCTGCCTTGTCCTGTGGAGAGGATTCATGAACCATCCTCAACAACCTGGTGAGCCTCATCAGCATCCAGGTTTGAACACATCAAGATATTTAATATGGACATACTTTATTCAAAACCTTGATTTCTTCTGCCAAAGCTAGCATGGTATAAATATAATTTCCAAGCGATATGGTCAAGATAATCGCTGTGAGTGCCACAATGGAAATTTACATTGTTGGCAACATAAATAGCTAAAAGATGAAAAAAAAGAATGTCTGAGGTAAAGCAAGATAATGTATAAAAATATACATAAGAACGGTATAACATGACAATGTAATAAAAATAATGAAAAATAATATACAGGTTTATGCGGGGTGAAAATGAACTAATACAGATATAGCATTTTAAATGGAACTGCAATGAATGACTGATAGCAACTGTTTTGAATCAGGATGGATTAATTAAAGTATGAAGAACCTAGTGAAAATGGTCATGGTATGTGGTGTATTAGGGCAGTGCTCGTTGTGAGTCTGACAGCAGCAGGAAGGAAGGACCTGCAATGCCTCTCCTTCACACACTTTGGGTGAAGCAGCCTATCGCTGAAGGGCTCAGTGCTGTCAGACTGTCTGTAGGGGTGGGCTGGTTGTCCATGAGATGATATATATATATCATATTCCTAAAATCTGACGAGATGACATTGTATGTTTATGTTTCATTTGTGCCCCACGAAAGTGTCGCAGTGAGGATCTGAAGAGCATGGACAGCCGTAACAAGATAACTCAGGATATTGCAGCCAAAGTTGAGCAACTCTTTCTCTGGCGAGGAGGCAGTTCAGAATTACCTTTGAGCTCTCTGACAATGACAGTGATTCCTCAGACATTGGTAAATAAAATGCACAACAATGAGTTGCATAGAGTATGTAAATATCCCAGAAAATATATCCTTGTGATACGTTAAAAACCTAACAAGCAAAAAACACCGCAACCTTGAATCACCAGTGTTTTGAGAATATCATGACTGGGACATACATGTTCCTTTGTGTTTTGTCTCAGTCAACCTTTAGTGATGTGCAGACAGTGTCCTGGCTGGGAGGGAGGTCAGTCAGGTTCTGTTTGCCACAAGTTCAAACTTCTGGTTCCCTGGTCTGCTAGCTACCACGCCCATATCACCGACCAGTAACTGAGGAGGGTCTACCAGCCACAGGGCAGCCTCAACATCTCGGCGTCCCTCAGGTGATTAACAGTCTGGTTGAATAGAATAGGAGTGAATAGGAGAGGATTTCTAGCTGAAGTGCTTTTTACTCAACTGTGAAATTTCAGGGTACAGCATGCTGTATGTCTAATACCCCAAACATACTGTAAAGTGTGCTCTGTAGTGGTCATCTAGTAGCTGGGCTCAATAGATCCTCCTGCCTTCCATTCGGATCTGCTCTAAACCCTTTTCTGCCCCCATCCTGTCTGCAGCTCCTCAATTACTGCTGCCCCTCAGACTGCCATCTCATCTGCCTGCCTGCTCAGCGATGCCAGACAGAGCTGAGCTAAACAACCAGCAGGATACTGCTCAACAATGTGAGTGGTTCCTGACATTAATCATTCTGCAGCATTCAATAGATGAAATATACTGTCAGTCGAAAACTACATGTAACAGTGAAATAGGAAGAGTTATTATAGAAATAAGGTAATATATTTCGTATACATATTTTGGGGTATGCAATGCATGTAAAATCACCTGATGAGACAACTGCGGGCAATTCCATGTGGATAGATTGCTGCACAAAACTCAATATCCATCTCGAATACATGATGTCTTGTGTGTTGTACGAGTGTGTACTTAGCATTCCTTCTGTCCTAATATACTAGGGTTGTAAGTTGGTATCAAGGCTGTCTGGCTCGATTGATGTATCTGTTTCAGCAAAATAGCCCCAGAGAGGATCTCAGCCCAACAATAAGGCTATTACCAGTATTCCTTAATTGAGGTTTTAGATTGTCAAATGATTTCAACTACAACATCACAATCTTGATAGTTGACATCATAAAAACACAGCATTTCTAAGTGTTTATCTTTGGGAATTGGGAAGCTAATTAGATATGATTATTAATTTATTAAAGTTCAGTAATTCAATTCATTTTCTTTTTGTTTCCCAAACTCAATCTGAACAAATGCCTGGATGGGTGCTAAACAACATGTGGTCAAGGATCATTCAGGTGGGGAGATATTTCAGCTGATGTTCCTGTTTTGTTTATTGCGTATTAGAATGATTACTTTTAGCCAATTGTATACTAAGCATGCTGTTTACATCTCAAGGATTCACTTATGCAACTGCTGCTAAATAGATACTGAAACACTTTGGATTGGTGTCACCAAGCCACTGCTCAAAAGCTAAATAACATTCAGATTACAATATCATCTATTACCATTAGCAAGCAGGAGGTCAGTCACATAGTGCATGTTAATGCTTTTATTTGTGTGTCTCTGTCCTTCCACTAGAGCTACTTGTCTTCAGAGGAAGACATGGAGAATCTTCTCAAGGCTCTGCAGACTTACAGCAATCACCTACTGCCTGACAGGTGAGCCTTCAAATCAGCGAGACACTTTCATTGCAAGTGATAGTTTGATGCCAATACATTGGAAGATCCTGTGACCTCCTCATGTAGCCTGTACAGTGTGCCAGTTAAACCATATAAAAAGCTAATTAATTTGCGTGTTATTTCTTTCTGACTCTGTTAGATTGCCGCATTTCTGCAAACACCATCCTGTGCTGTTACTTGTACTCACGAGCATTCAGAGCTGGCCTTCCAGTACAGACAGAACATCTCATCTGAACTGCCAGGTCAGACTGAGATCATTTTAAAGTTTTTGTTCTAAGGCATTTGGGCAAAAATGGATAACAGTTGTTTGTTTGTTTTCCATATACTAGCGTTGCCATGCCCAGTAGCCGTTCACTCAATGTATCCTCAACCTCCAGCTGCTGTCAGCAATCCTGGTCCTGACTGTTGCACAGGGCCTTAACTGTCCTTACGCGGTGAAGGCTCATCTTGTGTAGTCTTCTAGATTCTTTTTAAATACCTCAATCAGATAACATATCCTCAGTGGTTGTATAGTGTCTTGCATAAGTAATACTTATGAACTTTTCACATTTTGTCACATTACAATATAGTGAAATGTATTTTATTGGGGTTTATGTAATTGACCAACCAAACATCATTTTGAAGTTGAGATGAAATATTACATGGTTTTCAAAATTATTTACAAATAAAATCTGAAAGTGTTGGGTGCATATATATTCACCTCTTAACAAACCCCTAAAGTAAAATCGATGCAACCAATTGCCTTCAAGTCTATAATTAGTAAATGAAAGTCTCCTGTGTGAAATTTAATCGGTGTAATACACCTGTTCTGTGAAGGCCTCAGTTTGTTTGGAGAACATTACCAAACAGCATCATGAACCAAGGCTCACCAGATCGAGGATAGTAGCGAGAAGTATAAAGCAGGTTAGGTTATGAAAAATATCCCAAACTTTCAAGACGTCTCACAGAGCATAAATCCATCATCCGAAAATGGAAGAGTATGGCACAACTGCAAATCTGAACAAGGCTCACCTAAATGACAGTGGGCAAGGACAGCATTGATCAGAAGCAACCAACAGCCATGGTATCTGGAGGCTGCGAGAATCACAGCTCAGTGGGAATCTGTCAGGACCTTTATTAGTCGACTCACAAATCATGTTGCTGTGAAAGCCATAAGAAATTTGATTTTGTTCCACAAGCCATGGTGAGCGCGTAAATCGTGGAAAAAAGGTACTCTGTCAGATGGGACCAAAAGCGTGCCACGGCATGTCTAAAACCTCGTGTGGTGAAACCTAACACTGCACATAACTCACACACCATCACCATGAGCGTGGCGCATCATCTGCTGTGGTGATGCTTTTTCAGTTAGGACAGGAAGCTGGTCAGAGTTGATGGGAAGAGATGGATGGAGCCAAATACAGAGCAATCCTTGAAAACAGTCTGCAAGGACTGGGCAGAGTTCACCTTCCAGCAGGACAACAATCCTAAACACAATGAAGCTACAATGGAATGGTTCGATCAACATATGTGTGTTGATGCCCAGACCTAAATCCAATGAGAGTCATGGCACATGACAAAGTACTGTTCACAGATGGTCTCCATCAGTCTGACTGACAGGTTATTTTGAAGAATGGGCAAGCTAGAATCTCCCTAACAGATCATCTCTTATAGCTGGTGAGACATACCCCAAAGACTACATGTAATGGCAGCAGGTATTGACTCAGGGGTGAATACTCCATCTGAGATGACCTGCTTTGTTGTCCTAGTATTGTTTGTGTCACAATAAAATGTGTTTTACTTAAAACACTGTGCATTTGTTAATCAAATAGTGGAATATTTAAGTCAATTTGAGGTTCAGTTGGTAACTTACTGCAAATGAAAAGTTTTCAAAGGAATTATGAATACACACAGGCACTGTGGTGGAGAAACTGTTTCTTTAACAATGAAGCTTTGTCAGTGACATGTGTCTCTAGCATGACATTTTCATAAGGATTAACAGTTTGTTTTATATTCAAATGTTCCAGGGTTTTGCTTTTTCTGTGTGTGTTGCTTCTCTGAACTGTCTTTAATCAGTAATATAGTTTGTTTTCAAAAATGTCATGTGATGAACCTTTCGACCATCCATTCAATAATGATTGTCATCATACATTATATGAGCCCCGTATAAATGTTATTAAATATCAATCATATCATGACATAAATAAATTCTAGTACAGTTTCTATTACTTTTATTATATATTTATTTATATATTTCAGACAATTCTGAGCATTTATAGAGTAACATTTTGAAAACCACTCATAATTACAAACAAGCTGGATAATTTTTCATTCCATAGCAGAGTCTGGTCATAAATCTGTGAAATAGTTGTTGACAGTTGGTTACATTTGACAGACAAGACTGAATCTTGCTCAATGCTTATAGTTCATATTTTTAGCACTAGATGAGTCATATAAACATGGTTATGTTCATATTCTCTGTTGAAGACCTGTAAATGGTTCATCATGTCATCTCTTTGGGTTTTATTTTTTTGTACAACATAATTTGTGGTGTCTTCTCTTTCTTTTCATTCAGGAAATTCAACCATAACAGCCAGACCTGCATTTCAGAACTGAAGCAGGTGGTTTGATTCTTCAGTGTCAATGTAGATAACTGATCTCATGCGTGGGGAGACATGATCTTGTTTGTTGTTTGTTATGTCCATGCCTTCTTCCTTCCATGTTATATGCAATAACAATGCTAGTGCAGTCAACATCCATTTAATGGTGAACAGTGTTCACCTGACACAAGTGAAATAATAATAATAATAAGTTTAGACCTGGTGGGCATTTATCACCATACCATTTAAATTGATATGTTTGCCTAGCTCATGCATTGTCTAATTTACCAGGTAACCAACCATATTTGATATTCTTCGTTGTTTGGATGAAATGTAAAGTGCTTCCTGGTTGTCCATCCTCCAGCCTGTGTGATTAAATGTTAGTTTCCTCTCAGATCCAAAGCGGTGGGCAATCTGGATCAGAATATATATATTTAACTTACAAATGTCGATGTGCATGTTTATATTATATATTCTTCAGCCTTGGTTATCAAAACTTAAAACCTGATGCATATTTTATTTTTTACTTCTGTACTTCTGTAAAATACAGGTTAAGTCAGACTTCAAACAGCGTAATATCATGAATATAACTATTGAATATTAGAGTAAAATGGCGGTGTGTTACAGTAATACTCCTGCAACTGATTTTATGCTGATATACTGCGTCAGGGCTAATATTATATGATGTCTCTTATCTGGGGTCTCTCCTTTTGCCAGGGCATTACTGTGTTTCCCAGGCAGGGCAACCACACCAAGCCCCCTGCAGTATGGGTGATTCATAATCCCATGTGATGACTGTCTGGATTTCATGTTTGTGGAAGGGATCAATAATGGTGTAACACTGTCAGGGCCTGAGGGGCCTCAGTTGTATCTTTACTCTGGATCATCTCAGTGATTATAGTGAAGGTATGGGGAATAGCTTTCTCCAGGACCTTCTGATAAAGGCTAGCTGAGAAATACAGATTACTCACGTGGACTCTAAGAGGGAAAAAATAGACTGCAGTCCAAGCAACAACTAACGATTTAATATACTGAAGCTGATGGTGCTCATAGGTTTTCATATGCAATATTTTGCTGGATACACTATTCAGGTTCACAGTTGTGCTTCGTAAACTATGTTCCATGTTTAGGTTCCTAATTGCCATGATGTAAAAACATTGTATTTTGATAGACATTTAGATTCTCTGTTTTGGAGATGCTAGTTGATCAGTGTGTTGGTTGGTTAGATTGGGTTAAGTTAAATAGATTTCTCTGGTTCTCATTTACATAAGCTGCTGAGTTGTTGGTGGAGTTATTATTTGATTGAAAAGCAAGTGTCAACAACCGTTGCTGAATAATCATTAATCTGATAACATCTCATCTGACTTCCTCATTACCCAGGTGTCGGTAGGTCAATTATGCAAACATACAGCTAGTATTGGCGTGAGTTTTTTAAATTGACCGTCACCCTTTTTTTATCGGTAGAGATGAGACATCAGACATTAGTCTCAAGAATATATGTTAATCGGATAAATAGTCTTGTTGTATTGTTTTTGTTTTGTTTTTTCACTATTTTAGTAGGGTCAGTGTAAGAAAATGTTAGTGAACTTATGAAGAATGGGAGTAGAAAATGTTAAAATGAGCCTTGACTGGCATTAGTACATTTATGTTTACATAAGCGTTGGTCTTCCTCAAGTTTATTTAGAATTTTTAGGTTTTGTTTTGCTAGATGTCTGTACAACTGAGATATTTGCACATATTTGTTCACACATTCAAGGCTTCTTTTTTAAGTCTGTGAGTTATGATATGAACCGGACGTCAGGCTCTGGCTCATAGTATCTGATTTGGCAATCATGAAGTTTCATTCAGTGAGATACATCATTGGAAAGGAAAATTCCAAATGTAAATAAACTTCTTAAAGGTTCCTTGGTGTGTAGTTTAGAAATTATATTCATTTCTGGTATAGTAGTCATTATTATAAGTGAACATGGATGTTGTTTGGAATGTAGCTCTTCATATTTCTGTAAATTTGGTATTAAAATGGGTTGTGGTGGGCACTTTCCTGGACTCGGCTAGGCTGCTTAATTTGTAGTGTAAGGTGGTTGCGTGGGTGTTTTTTTGGCCTCAGTCATGGGTCACATTGGCATTCATAGCGGCTCAGGCCACTCCTTCAAAAACTGTTCGTCCCCGACAGGTGTTGAGTTTTGGTATTCCCTACAGAGTCTGGGCGCCTAAGCCCTGTGATCTCAGGCAGCTCAATCAGGAATTGGTATTAAAGAGGCTTTTGAAGTCACTTTGCATTCTCCTGGTGGGATGTGGGGTTATTGTATATCAGAACAATATTTACTCGCTGTGCAAAGTCTGGACCAAACTGCTCAGCGGTATGGAAGGCAAGGTTTCATTCTGCCTCATCACGCTTCCAGAATATGGGAACGAAGGCATAAGTCACATCAGTTCAAAGCTGGGCATGCATCTCACAGTGAAGGATGGGAAATCCTCACGATGCCTGGAAACTGTATACAATGCACTATTTGAACAATTAGTCTGAACTATAATCCACTTTTTAGTTAATCACTCTGAAAAGTAGCACTAGGCAGAAAAATTGTTGAGAGGTCAAGTTTGAAATAGGTTTGATAAGCTTCTTTCCTTGTATGTTTGTATTAGTATTGCTAAGATTGTCTTTGGAAATGCATATGGATCTGATTTGCTTGTTTACTGTCAACAAATTAAAGACTATAGCTGGCTATAGGAATTGACTTGCTTTTTAACATCTTTAAAGCCCCTTTCATTAAAATGTGTTTGGCTTATTGTTACTTCACCTTGATGTTTGACCACACTACTATGTGTGCAGCTTAACACAAGAAAGGCTGTTTTCACATTCAATCTGAAAATATTTTGTGCTCACCTTAAATCTAATTTTAAAACATGGGTGTGGATTTTGTGACATTACAGCTAGGTAAAGGCCGTTGTGGTCTAATATGCAGCTTTAGGTAATGTAATGAAACATTCAGCATGCATAAACTGAGAAGGAGGAAAACGTAGTTAGATGTGACATTTTCATATTCCTTAGATTCTAGTTTTCAGTGGAAACAGTAGTTTAAAAAGTAATAATAATTTTTAAAATGTATTTGGGATCCATGGTTAGAGGATACAACACAGTTGGTGAAGTCCTGGAGTACATTACTATCTGTAGTGTCACCTTGTGCAGGTAGTGTTCAAATAAATGCAATAAACTGCAGTTTACTCAGTCCTTCTCTTCATTTATTCACATTTGTGTTCAGTTTACTGAAGTCAGACTGGTGGGGCATGCGTTCAAAATCTTAACAGGTCCTGGATCAAGTCAGACAAAAGATCAGCATGGTCCCTGTTCTAATTCGAGTTTTGTCCCAGGTTGTCTGTCTGCAGTTGTATAACATCCTTCCGTCAGATCAAGGACAAAACATGTGAATAACATAACCTTTATTAAACTTGGCATTAATTCATAACTCATTTTAAATACTATTGTGATTGCTAGTTCTAGCTTTTATTCTACATAATAGTGTATATTAGTGCTGTATATGCTTTTACATTATTTTGATTTCCTTTTATAATCCAGTATCAATGTAGGAATTACATACTGTATGCATACTGTTGCAACATTGATATTAATGTATGATCTATGCTTTGCAGAACACTTTTGAGTAATAACTGTATAAACGTTTATCAGCCTGTGCTAAAAATAACCACAGAGACACATTGAGGAAAAAGCGAAAGCTGGCTGGCGCGGTGCAAAATCACAATGAATGAGCTAATGAAAGCAATGCTGACGATTTGAGTGTTATAACTCCGAATAGCATCAAACTGGTTAATGAATCTACTTAATAAGTGCTCCTAGAGTTAAGGGGTTAAGGTACTCACTCGGAAAATACTTTTGTATTCATTTGCAATCAGTCATTTTAAACAGATAATACAACAGTCGGTGCCTTGGCATAATAAGCAGCATATTATTCCATATTTGTCCAAACACTTTATAAAATAAAGAACTAGGTGAGAAGAATGTATGTATTAATTTTGTAAAAGATGATTTCAGAAATCGAAATTGGTTATATATTTTACAAGTGCTAACAGAGTTCAGAGTACATAACGGCCCACCAAGTCTCTCCTTTCACCATCTGGTCACATCAGTTGGTCACTGCACAGCACTGTTGATAATGACCAAGGCCGCGGCTGGCTGTCACTGACTATGTTTGACTCGGTCATGGTGGTGAGTGTTGAAGGACGGCCCCTCCTGACACCTAACCCCATGGTCTCCCTCTGGCCTGGCCCTCTGGTTCTGGGGGCTGTGGCTGGGTGCTTCCTCTGAGCCTCTTCCTCCTTGTTCCCCTCATAGTCCGTTCAGCACAGCAGAGCTGACTGGTCAGGTGCTCAGCTGAGACCAGGGCTGCGATCTCCTCCTCAGAGATGGCCGTACCCGGCACACTGGCGTCACCCTCACCTGAAATCACGCCTCTTTCCGGAAACAAGCGCTCTCAATCTGACACTGGGTGGAAGAAGAAATGATGGGCTCGGAGGATCCCTGGGACTGGGAACCCAAGAAGCCTTCACTGGTTCTGTATTTCAGAGCAGGCCAAAGCAAGGCCCCGTGACGGGGCGCGCAGGTTGCTGGTGAGTTGAGCGCGCTGCCTCTGGGCAGGCTGCGTAAGTGGGTCAAGGCATTGCTGATGGATGAGTCAGAATGGTGCTGTTGTCTGCCCTGGCCTCAAGTGAACATCGAGAAGACCTTCCTGCTATGCCTCCCCAGTCAGCTGTCAGCTGGATGGAGCCTGCAGCGATATGAGACGTTGTTCACTGCAGTTTCACAATGGACAATTGTCATGGTATAAACTGATGTAATGCTAATGCAACTGCATTTAAGTGTCTCAGTAATAACACTAATACCAGACTGATTTGTTGATTGTAAAGCCAAAACCACACTTCTGTGCCACAAAGTGAGGAAAAATGTTAAATTCAGCAACAATACATATCATGTTCTGGAACCAACTCATTTATAATGGAATATCCCAAATGACAACTGTTTGTTATAGAGACTATAAACGCCTGACCCTTATCAACCTCTCCTTGGCATCAACGGTCCTGGGTGTGAAAACAACAATGGTTCATGCTGGCGCTGTCCACCAGCTTGGTGAAGGACTGGTGGAGTTGGCTACCACTTCTTATGCAGCTCTGAATGGAGGAGAAGTCTATAGTCGTCACGCTCCGCTCTCGGTCGTGCCCAGCCCTGCTGCCGTCCTTGGTGGTTCGCACCAATGGGTATTGGTGGAAGTCTGGTGGTGATCACCTGCAGGGCTGGGACCAGTATCACTGCGCGAAACCTCCTTCAGACACAGAACACACAAAAATTTAAATGAGCATCAGACCCTGCGTGGTGAGGCACCATTAGAGGTTGTTGGGCTCATTGTGAATACCAAGTAAGGAGGTGCTGAAAATATCTATGTAATAACCTGGGAACAAAGATAAGTGGCAGGGGATAAGCAAACTGGTGGGTGAAGACACTGGCATGATGGCTCACATGTCAGGGTGGCGTGCGGCTTAAATTTTACAACTACAGCTACAATGGTCAATGACCTGCAGAGCAGTAGGCTGGTTATTGAATCAAGAAACGCGCGTCTTTGGTATTGAGCATTGAGTGAAAAAACTGGACTCAGATGAACAATAGCACTGCATTGTCACTATAGCGTTGATGTAAAATGGATGGATATACTAAAAGGAAACAAGGAGAAAGGTATCGAATCTATGAATTGTGATGGTATAAAGAGACACAAGTACTGAGAAATGACAAGTTAGTAATTAGCACACCAAATAAATACATCTCAAACAGGTGTTCTTGCTAACATAGGTCGTTACTGGTCAAATCACAACTCTATCGGTAGCTGCACCATTACAGCAACATAAAACATAACACATTTTCAAGGAGGATAGGAACTGAAGGCTGCCAGTCTGTAACTGCCTGCTACAGCTACCTAACACTAATTTCTCCTATAGATTGTGTTGTGTACTACACTAATGGATTAACAAGAAGGAACTGTGCTGATTAGCTTGGCCTGCTCAGTCACGCGTAGCCAGCCAACCCGGCGTGTGGCTCAAGTACCAATCTCAGTCAATATTTATTAAGTATATTAGTATCAAGAAATAGAGGCTTTGGACAGTATCAGTCATTTGTTGTTGTGTATTCACAACTAATACCATGAGGTGCATTACAGATCCAGCTGTTGAAGACACTTTACTGTATTGACACATACAGGTCATATTTGTGAGCAGTTGTGATTGACAGGTGAGTTTATCCTTCTGATCGATCAGCTGCTGTTGATCAAGGGAGGAAGGTTTTAGGGGTTACCCATCGGACGACGAGTCGAATAATCTTCACAGGTCACTAGTAAGCATCTGAATAAAATTAGCTGAGGTTTAAATAAAATATTCTTTTGGTCACTTAGGCCCTGACACAGTAGCAGCTTTTGGGTTGACAAATGGGTGAAAATCAATACCAACTGATCACTTATAAACATGGGTCTAAGGTTGGTGTAGAGACCATTCAAGGGAATCTGGAAGCTTCGACAGGCTCCCAAACAAAACAACTGAATAAGTCTCTTGATTTCAGACATCAAGAATCTGAATGATTTGATATATCAAATCTTGGTTCATCAAGGTTCAATGCGCTCATAATCAAGGGGTGTTGGTATGCAAATAAAGCTAACCTGGAAGTTCTTGGCAATGATAATGAATTATGAATTGTAATTTCTATTGACTACCCTGTTAGCCCATGCAACATTTCTAAAACATTATTTACATGGGCCGTCTGCATTGAGGACACACACAGACAGACCACACTGTGTGCCAAAAGCGCCGCAACACACTGACACACAAACACACACAATTGGGCTGAGAATCCTGGCTGTGGGTCATCTCGATAGCCTAGGCTGGAAAAGCTGCAGTCCTTCAAAAAGCGCAGAGTATTTTATGCCAACTCTTGTTCAGAATACAAAGAGAGAAAAAAATGCATGGCTGAACAGGTGCTTCTTCCTCATGCTCCTTTTAGTATCCTCATTTCCATTTGTATCCTCTGGTTTCATAGCTTTAATTTATTACCATGTATGTCTAAATGGTGTCCAGTCTTATTAAGGCTCACTAGATAATTCAAAACAACTGCCCTGTCACCTCTGATTTCATTGGTTCAAGGGATCATTCCTCAGACGAGAATCCTGCAGGAGAATTTGGCCTCTTGGATTAGACAATTTCACTGTCTACTGTATAGCATCAGGCTCCTTTCAGATAAAGCTTTTCCCCTTACCAGTGAGAGGAGATCCAAGAGTGTGCACATGTTTGAGTCATAATGAAATTGCTGAAAGGTACTGAACAATGATTTTGAACGAAGGTGACACTGTAAAATTTTAGAGATTACCAAAGTCAACAGGATACATCATGGGAGAACAATGATGTCTGTGCCAGACTTTGTGTAATCCATCACATAAGATGTTGGATACTCGCATAAGATAAATGAAAAGTTGACCTGCTGGTGGTGCTAAAGGAAAGTAAAGGGATGGTCATTTGGCTTCATTCACTCGTGCTATGAATATTACTACTAATTTCATGATAATCCGCTCAAATGGTTGAATGAATGTTTTAGTCTGGATCAACTAACAAACTGACACTGCCACCATTGGAGCATGTAATGTCTTAACTGGGTGACGCGCCGACAACTTCACTGGCATGAAACTGGTTCTTACCGTGTGAGAGGAGGGAGTAGCCTGCTTGACTGGGGAATGAATACAAAACCTCATCGCACCAGGTCAGTTCAGTCAGACTTCACCAGGAAAGATCCTCTGCATTCTGGGAACTGTAGAAACTGACTACAAACACAGAAAAATGTATATACAATATATATTGAAACATGTGGCAAAACTATTATTAATGTTTTATTGAACTAATAGTGCTCATACAATAAGTTGGAATAAACAGTTCAGAGAGAATCAATGCAGCATAATTGTACTCTTCCTCTAGTAACAGTAACAGTGTTATGTGTAGTTGCACATTATAATAACTCACCTTTAATTTCATTCATTCCAATGCTCACATTGATTTGTGGCCTACCTCTTTAAGTGAGACTTCTTGCCTCTGGAAAAAGCAGTAAAACATAACGTTAATGCTACCTTACAATGGTTCAGTGAAACAACATGCAGGTAGGCTAATCTCAGCTGTGTTTTAGTTAAACTCTGACACTGACTTGAGCACACAGAGGACTGTCCTCCCCTGTTGTTCAAACTACTCCCAGGCTGCTTTGTGGGTTAAATGCCACAACCCACAAATCTCTCAGCCTGGGTTCAGTCCCACTGAGAGAGAGAGAGCGAGCAAGAGTGCGAGAGAGAATGAGAGAGAGAGAAATTTGGATTGTTCCAGGATCAAGCCTGTGTCCTGCTCCTAGACGAATGCAATTTTCCTTTCCATTGAAATACCTACTGACCCACCCTGAGTCCACAGAGGGTTCCTCATACACAGCTTGCTTTAAAGTAAGCTTACAACATATTTATAACACAAAAGTGATTCAACCTAAAACCAGTTCGTGACAGCTTGTAACGCTCAGTGGTAGGTAAATCTTTCCTTGGAAAACTCCTGTAAGTCCAGAAAGATTTTCTGTTTTCCATTTCCAGAAACAGCAGTGGCAATTTACTTAGAATAAATAGAGGAACTGAGTGGTTAGCATGAGCAGAGATAACCACCATGTATGAACACACAAAGACAGCGCGCCACCTAGAGCTACTCATCAGCAGAAAATCCAATCCCACACTGTTTGATTGACAAGTTATCTCCTGGAAATCGTGAAAGCAATTGAGGCACATTCCTCAAACCCCAGGTCTTCAACTTTTAACCGACTGCACTAAAACTTTATCAGATCATTGCTTTGCCAGGAAATGAATTAATGGCAGATTTATATTCCCAAAGGTATTATTATCATTCCTGAAATGATTCTAGTGAAAAGTCTTGACACGTGTAACTATAAATCAAAGTGAATGACATCCGCAGTAATGTGCAATTCATGGGCTTTGGGCTTGCTGCAGTGCCTGTCATGCATTATCTGTTTATCTTAGACATTTGCAAGAGATAACCAGAATATAAATTTAACAAATTTAGCAAACACTTTACAAAACATTGAGCATTAACAATTTTAGCTGAGGGTGAACATCAGCAATCCAGTAAATCAATGTGCGTGTGTATGTGCGTGTGTGCACGTGTATTTGTATGTATTTGTGTGTCCTCTCCACCTGTGTGTGGCAGGCTGTTGTTGCTGTTGCCCTGCTCTGTGGTCATCTCTGGATTGGTCTGATTCTCAGCCATCAGCTGCAGCTCACTGACCTCAGCCCCAGTGTTCTGGACTCCTTCTGGCACCTGCAACATAGCACAATGCCATTCACCTTAACCAGACGTCAGGCAAAAACATCAAAGATCAGTTCACAAGACATGTTAGAATACTTTCATACAGTATTTGTTGCTGTTTCTTTTTTCAAATCATATGATATCTTATTACAAGTTAATGCAGTTAGCAGTTTATTGGGCACACATAGCTAAATTTAATACAACATAATACAACATATATAATACAACATGCCTGCTAAATCCTTCATAACAATTAAAATGTTCAATATGTGTTGAAACTGTTTCAGAGAGGTGTTGAATGGTCATTTTGGAGGCTGCAGTTTGTGGTGCTGCTGAGTTGTATTGCATTAAACTGACAGGGGTTACTCAGTCCAACTTATTTATACCAATGAAGGTAGGCTACATCAAAGAAATACCTCTCTGTATAATGCAAAACAATTTGCGGCAGCACAAACTACGTCTTATGATCCAGTCCAACGATCATACAGTTGAATCAACAGCTCTTAAAATCAACAACAATCAACAACAAATTTCAACAAAAACTGAACATTAGGACTGCTGTATTAGACTGCATTAGTCTAACTGCCAACTGATTACATTTTCTTGTGCTAAAACTACAGTACTGCGAAGGGGTTTTAGTCAAATCCTGATAAATCTGATGAAATCTATTTCCATCTGGTTATCAGTGCAAATTCTGTATAATTCATTATCACAAAATTCAAAATAAAAACATCTTTATGATTGCAAATGGTATTATATTTATATTATAAAATTGAAACTACAAAGGATAATTTCACCCATTTTCAGCCTTTTTCAAATCCCACCAGAGATTTTCAATGGGGTTCAAGTCAGGCGACTGTGATGGCCACACTAGTATCTTCCGGGACCAGGCCTTGGTGGACTTTGGGGGATGCTTGGGATCATTGTCCTGTTGGAAGGTCCAATGACACCCAAGCTTCAGCTTCCTCACAAATGGCATGACATTTTCTCCCAGGATTTCCTGATACTTGATTGAATCCATCTTGCCCTCCACACACTGCAGGTTTCTGGAGCCAGAGGAAGCAAAGCAACCCCAGAGCATCACTGAGCCACCGCCATGCTTCACTGTAGGCAGGGTGTTCTTTTCAGCACATGCTTCATTCTTCCTCCTCCAGACATACCGCTGATCAATAGGCCCGAAAGGTTCCAGTATTGTTTCATCACTCCACAGAACAGAATCCCAAAACCTCTTTGGCTTATTTATGTAGTTTTGAGCAAATTGGAGCTGAATTTTCTTGTGTTTTTCGGTCAGTAGTGGTGTACGTCTTGGAGTTCAGGAATGGAGCCCTTCAGCATTTAGTATGCACCTTACTGTGGAAACTGAAACCTCAGGCCTGCTGCCACCAAGTCTTGCTGCAGGTCTTTTGCAGTCAGTAGAGGGTTTTTGACCACCTGCCTCATCAGGACTCTGGTGGCAGCCATTGATAGCTTCTTTTTTCTGCCACGTCAAGGTAGTGTTGCCACTGTTCCTTTAACTTTAAACTTGCGAACTATGCTTCCAACTGTATCTCTAGGAACATTCAGTGCCTTTGCTATCTTTTTGTATCCTTTTCCTTGTTTGTGCAAGGCAATGATCTCTTCTCTGAATTTTTTGGACAATTCTCTTGACTTAGCCATATTTCTAACATGCAAACAAACGTCACCGTTAACAGTCCAGGTATTTGAGGTGTTTTATCTCAAGCACACCTGATGCAACTAATGAAGTTCTTGATTGGTTGCAGACCAATGTGTTGTGCTTGAGACCACACCTGATTTGCAAATGTAAGCTCTTATGAGGAATTCTGTTCAGGGGGGTTGAATAATTTTGAGACTGCAGTAGTCATTGAAAGTAGGATTTAGTGTTGAATTTGGATAAAATCCTTGTAATAGTTTTATTTAACTATTTAAACTGTTCTTGTGTAATTTGTTTATTGCAGACACCTGAAAAATTGTACATTTTGCCAATAAACCTAAAATGCAATGGGGGTTGAATAATTTGGATTGCAACTGTATATTACAAGTGTTCCTGCAATCTGGCCCTCTGTGGCGCTCTATAGTAAAAACAGTATATCAGCACAGTCTTCGGAGGTGAATATCTCAGACTTGGCACAGAAAACCAAAACTAGTTGCATGACTCAATACCAGTAGCAGAATGTCAGAAAATATATTTTTGGGAATGGGGTAGGGCTGATACTAAAGATTGTTTTCACTGTCAATTTTCTTGATTAATTGCTTTCCCACAGGCTAAGGCGATGTCTTTAAAGGTCTTGTTTTATCTGACCAACAGTCCAAAGCCAAAGTTTACTGTCATGTATAACAAGCATGAAATTGTCACATTTGAGAAGCTGGAACCTGGTAACATTTGGCATTTTCTTTAAAACACGATGATGACAAAACAATTATTTAATTATCAAAATAGTTGTAAATTAATTTCCTGTTAATTGACTAACTGTTGCAGCTTTATATTAGGGTTAATTGTCCCTTTAATAGAGTGCTCCACCGATGCAGCATTACACTTCTATAGCATTTTTGGACTCACAATGGACATTTTAGAAGAACAAAAAAGAAGAAACAAACCAAAATTGACGCAGCAGAACCAGAGATATTATCATTTTGATTCCTAACATTTTTCATCAAAATTCCTACGTCACCCACAATGCAAACTGACCTCCAGCAGTTCAGGTTGGAGATTCAAGTGTGTTATGCTAGTAGCAGCTATAGTAGCCATGAGCTGCTTCTCCTCAAGCAGAGATGAGGAGCATCTCCACCCCTAGATTTTCAAATTTGCTGTCCAAACTGATGCTTTCTCAAGTGATATCACTTGAAGCACTTCTTACAGCTCCCTCTGGAGCTATAAAAGGCTTTTCCACATAAGCAATAGTACTACCCCAACACCTTTAAATAGACTTTGATGTGTAAAATTGATTCCCTTTTAAATAAAACATATTTTTGTTGAATCACTGTTTTAATACATTATAAAGGACAAAGACTTGATCACATTTTGCACTGATGTCACTGAGGCTTTAATATCATTAATATACAGCTACAAAAATATTCTTCCTCATTCTGGTGGCATCATAGAATTTAAAAAAAAACTGATATAACAAGAACCAATATCAGAAGTTTAAATTACAACAAATTTTTTTCATGATGCCACTCACTGTTACAAATATTTCAAAAATCCTTCTGCATCATCATCATGTTCATCTACCTTTGTTTTACATTTGTGTGACCTTATGTGACCCTGAGGTGGTATGGCTCTGTGGGGAGTAGAGGGACAGTGCTACAATGGACAGTTTTGGCTTGAGCAGCAAAGAATATTAAAATAAATGTCCAGTGATCCCAGATAAAACTCAATTTTAGAGGAATGTCTGACTGACAAATAAGGCAATAGAGAGAAGGCAGGTAGAGGAGGAGTGAGAGTGACATGTAGAGATGACAAAGGGCAAGAGAGATGGGATGAAAGGGTGCACTGCAATGTCTGTACCTCAGAGTTGCTGGATGCGCAGGAGCTGGCCCTTTTTGGACACAGTTTGGGTCTGGAAAACATGAAACACCACAGCAATTCAGTTTATAATTACAGACATATCTGAAAACCAGCTTTTATGAATGTCCTCAGTTTTTTTCCACTTTTGGCTGTGTTTTCTCAGGAATAAAAATCCCTCTGGTGTTCACAGTTTGACCAGAAATGTAAAAATGAACACTGTCCCATACAACTGTACTGAAATGGGATCTTTTTGACATAGTAACCACCTCACTCACTATATAATAGCTCCAACATACCCGTGGCTATTTCCCTCTCAATAGTTTCTCTATTGTGGTGATTGCACCACAGATGCACCACAATCTTGCATTCACACACATACCACAACTCCCAGCAGTTCACATAGTGGTTGTTACTGAGATGTCATTGCTATGCATTGCTTTTTCCTGTAAAGATGCACGGCTGTCACTTTTTCATTGCTGATACTCTCAAATATGTGTGATAGCAAATTCTGACTGTATACAATCCGTATCTCAATAAAACACTGTAGCTGCTGAAGGAAGGAATAGCACGTTCATTTTGGGAGGTTATTGATCACTTACCTGTGTCATCATCGTATTTACTTGAATATCTAATATCTGTAACTGTTCATCCATGCTTTCTGCACACTTCTTAGTCCAAATGAACCAATGAAGCAAGCAGAAATACTTGAGCAAATACCCACTTATTAAAAATTACTGTTACAGCTGAATGAGTTCATTACCAGCCACCGGTCAACTAAGGGCAACCCCTGCTGTGACTCTCATCCACCTTTGGCTGTTTTCTGATCAGCAGGGACCATGGGAGTTAATCTCACTGCTGCTTTAAACTTGCAAGATCTTGCCTAGTTCGCCAGACTAGTTGTTTTCCAATGATTTCTGTGAACTTGTTTAAATTAATAGGGAACAACTGAATGAGTAAAAAGAAACAGCTACTGAGGCTGCTCCATGAGCTTGACGTTTCATGGTAATGCATTTCCTGGCTTCTGAATGACTTGTGTTGTTGCTAATTCCACTTTCATTTTATTGAACATGTGTTTCCAATTTCCCTGTCATTAATAGTGAGACCCTGTGGAGTTATTGTGCCTGACGGATGAGTTGGAGACAGTGAGCTGCATTTGAAATTAACACAAATCATATTAAACGGGTGTTTCTCACAGAAAGCTGAATACTGAGACCAACACAAATCTAAACCTTCCTGAATCCAGGACATCTGGATCTGTAGGGTAAACCTTGTCAGAACAGATAGTATTACAAGCCTCCAAACTTAACCCCTCAGTTTGTGGTTATTGTCCCCTGGGATGGAAGAGGGGAACAGTTTGTAAATTACACCTTTTGATTTTCTGACAATGCCATCAGAACCAAACTCACATTGAGTTTTACTATCCTTGTTGTCCCTTTTCCCCATTTCCACACCCATTCACTTTCATGCAACCTCTGTGTTTTTGTGTGCTGGAATTGATGCCAGGTGCTGTACCTTGAATGCCCCACTGTATATGGTGAGAATGCTCCACATCAAGGAAGCCGCACAGTTGCAGCCAAACCCAACTAATCACCAAGGGTCACGACATCAGGGACTAAGGCTTCCAGCTGAGTCAACACAACAAAGGGGTTATGCGAATATGTGTGTGTGTGTTGTGTGTGGCTAGTAATGTGTGTGTGTGTGTGTGTGTGTGTGTGTGTGTGTATTTACTGTCAGACCGGCCATTTCATTCATAATCAAAAATGGACATTAATTTCTAAATTCATTACTGAGGACTTAATGAGTGTTTATGTTTCAAAAACAAAGAAAGAACAAGTGTCTGAGGGTTTTATCTGAGAAAACCAGATGTTGCACATTTTTTAACACAACAAAGTTCGTAATAGCTTCTGTGAGGCTGTACATAGATCAGCATGCTAACATGCTCATAATAACAATGGTAACATTGATGTTCATCATCGTTTAAAATAAGCATTTAACACAAAGTAGATCTGAAGCTGATGGGAACATTATTAGTTTTCAGGGGATCACCAAAGTCATTAGTCATCTGCTGGGGAACATGAAGATATGTACAAAATGTGCCAGTCAATCAAGTAGGTGCTGATATATTTCACTGGAGACTGGAAAAGTTACATACTCGTAGGAATATATGAAAGATCAGGGAACAACCAAACAGAGGGTTCATCCTCTGGGGTCCTTAAATATATGCCCCAGTGTTCATGGCAATTCATCAAACACTTGCCCAGTCACACAAAACCAACAATGTTAACCTGCTGGTGGCATTAGAGAAAAAGTCTGAGGACCATCTAAGTCACTAAGATTAATCCTCTGGGGACCATTTATATATAAAATTTTAATTGCAGTCCACTGAGTATTTGTTAAAATATTTTTGACTTGGAATAACGTCGTGTGCTGAACAACTGACATTGCCATTTATGACAACTACTAGCCCAGATAGCAAAAATAATTCTGAAACTTCACTGTGCTTTTGCTATTTATCAGTGGCAAATAGAAGTCAGTAAATAAGGTACTGGATTAAGTTATTGTTGTCCCTGATCTAGTCTGTCTGTGTTAAATTTGTATTTTCTTTGCTTTTCTATATAAAGTATTCAATTTCTGTTACCTGAAAATGATGCAGAGGGCACTTGTAAGTATCATAGTGAAGAAGGCAGCTCCACTCACAGCAGCCAGCAGAGAGTCTACCTTGCTGGCTGTAGCAGCAGAGGCGCGGTGGTCCCCGCCTGGCTCGGTCAGGTTGTGGTAGTGGAAGAGAAGAGCAAAGCCACGGCCCCAGTGTGTGGTGGTGATGAGCTCCATGATGACCTCTACCATCTCCTGGCTGGAGCCAAAAACCAACTGGCTGCTGGGTGGCCGGTTGGACCCACAGAACCTGGAGGAGAAGGTGATCAGGTCTGAGATGTAGAGGACATCGTGGGGGCAGGCGTCAAGCACTGACTGCTGGGTTTCGGGGCTCACAGCTGGAGTGTCGGTAGTGTGTGGCAAAGAAAGGGTGGTCTCCTCCACAACTGCGCTTGGGTTAGAACTGGGGTTAAGGTCTCCCCTGAGGTGAGATGAGGAGGCAGAATTGACAGCCTTGTCTCTTGAAGGCACAGCCCCAGGTAGGAGGAGGAGAGAGGAAGGAGGTGGTAAAGATAGGCCAGAGGAGGCATCTGCAGATCTTTTAGCAGAATTTGAGACTTTGGCAATTTCCATCTTTGTGGACTGTTCTTGGACCACTACTTGCTTGACCTCACCATCTTCTTCAGACTGCTGAGTCTTTGTGACATCCCCTACACTCTGAAGCATAGGATCTTTTGCAGCCAATGAAGTTTCATCTGCCACTAAGCTGCCAGGGGTGAAAGTCACCTCTTCTTCTGCCTCTCCCTCTTCAAAATTAGAGATAGCTGAGTATTGTGCTGCAGAGTCATGGCTTTCAAACACGTCAAAGTCAAATATCTCCAGAATAAGCTGGTAATCAACAGGCACAATGAACAGCCAGACGCAGTGTGTCCCAGACGAGTAGTTGTAGGGGAAGCCAGGGGACAGAATGAGGCCTTGGACGTCCACCACATCCACCTTGGCACCACAATCGAAGTATACCTGCAATATGAATTACATTGAGTCAGCTGTGTCACAAATCTAAAGCTGCTTTTGGAGCAGATACTTCTCACTCGATTTTTGAATCTTACATTTTTATTTCAAGCACTTACTGACACCCTCTCTCAGAGTGACATTTAACATGACTCACACAGCTTAACAGGTTGAGCACAATACAAGCACTGCCAAGGTGAGGGCTTTTGATTGACACTGGTGCCACCCACGCTAGTATTCATGTTATTCTTTGGCATTATTTTTCAAAGTGTTGACCAGCATTACATTACACTCTGCCTAAAATGTGATGAGTCATGTATTCAAATAATGGCCACTAAGCGATTAAGTTCTCTATAGAAAAAAATGTACCAACAACCAAGGTACCAACCAGCAAATAATACCATGTATTACAGTTGTGGTCTGATTGCTCATTCACATAAACCAGCTTGAGATTGAACTATTCAACCCTGCTGTTCTGCCTTTGTATCAAAACCTGTGTTTTGCCTGTATTGCCTGCTTGGGTAACCCTGGGGAGGGTACTTCTTCAAACATGCTGGCTGTAATTCTTCCCAGGTGTGCAGGGATGTAAGGGGGACTTTGGTCCTAAGCAGAGGCAGATGTGTGGCTGGGCCGTGGAGCTGACGACCAGACCTTTGTAGGGGGCCTGCGTGTTTATGAGCTTTCCTGTTGGCCTCAGCTCTGGACTGTGGGACTGACCCAGACTGGCGGACCCCCATGCCAGACAGGTAACAAACCAACACCCGCGGGCCACACTTGTGCTCTGCACTGGGCTAAAAGCATAAGAGATTACTTTGAGAATGCTGTTTTGATGGGAGAGAGGAAAAGGGCAACAGGGACACATGGAGCCAAACAGACACTTTGATTGCTTTATCCTGATCCCCATGAATTTCTCAAAGGCATTCCTCACTCAGCATATTTAGTAGCAAAATCTACATGTGGTTTACAATTTCATGGTGCAAAATCAACATATATTTTAGTGGGGAGAGGAGCAGTCGCTCTGCCCTCTGGTCATTAAACCAAAAACCCTCTCCATAGTTGATACAGCTGACGATCTCACAGCCAGGTCACGGCATATTACAGACACATGGGAAATGAGGGCAGCGTGACCTAGGTAACTAAAGAAAAAATGTGTGTGTGTGTGTGGTGTTAAAAGTTATATGTTAAGACACATTCTGAGTAATTTTGTTCTCACATTAAAGAAAAGGTGATTAAAAATCAGCATCAGCCCACAACCATGACATACAGTAAAAATTTAATGAGCAACAGATCTACAGCTGAACTCGTACTCTCAACCTCTTGGCTAATATTTAAATAATTACATGATGACCAATTCAAGTGAGCGGCACATCACCTCATCTCCGACTTCAGCAGTTCACAAGTTACTCTGTGATTTGGTCATGTAGCCTTTTTTGTGAAGTTATCCAGCAGCAGGTTGTGTCTCCAAAGTAAATCCAGCATTTACATCCAATATTCCTACAGTTTACGCTGATTAGCTCTGTTCATCCTCACCCTGCTCAGGTCGTGAAAGTGGCCAGGAATCACTGTGGAAATACTGTATTTAAATGTTGGTTACATCCTGGGCAAACATTTTATGTTTCTGGGCACATTGTGAGAATACCTTTGAAGATACAACAAGCTGCTTTAAAACTTGCAGAACACCACTGCATGTGTACAAATCAAAGAGTAACATACGAAAAAATTACTGAGGTCACAGATGTGTTGGACAGTGAACAATAACAGGCGCCATCAGCATGGCACCAACACATCTGCCAGTCCTTTTACATTTCAAGAAATGCAAAGTCAAAATGTCCTTAATGACAAAAATGCTTAAGTATTAAATTAACCAACTTCTGTAGTACAAGTCCTTAACTTTCATTACATTTACAAACAGTAGTGCCGTTGTCAAAGACACTGAACTTTGGAAACCATAGAGCCTCAGTAGCTGTTGTTCTTTTACTCATTCAGTTGTTCCTATTACAGTTAAATGGGTACGAAGTGTTGACTTTGAAGTTGTAGCATGTGAGCAACCGTTACAATTAAAAAATGCAAAACTGAATGATGCTGATGCAATTCTAATGCATTATGATCATTAAAGACCTTTACCAGTAGTTATACTTTGCTGTTTTCTCCTATTTGGCATTTGGAAGCCATTACATGCATGGCATGCTACCGCTTTTACACGGTTACAGAAATTAAAGTAAATTAATAAACATTAATTACCGTAAGGATGGATGGCTTATCTGAACAGGCCAAATACCATTCCTGCAGTTGTGAAAATAAAAGCTGAGTTTGGTGTATTGCAGTTTATGGAAGACCATACACAATATGGAGGCATAACAGGAAAGGTGAACATGTAATCCACTGAGACATAAGCCGGTGTTAATGTATGTGTTTTGTCCATTTATCTTTGGCATATTACAGCTTAAGCTGTTCCACTCTCAAACTAGTTCTTTTTACCTAGGCTATTAAAGTGGACAACTTTAAAAGGTTTTAAAGTAATCTTAAATGTGCTCTGTCGATATATTGTGGTCTCTTTGTGCAATGCAAGTCACCGATGATAGGGCATGCATGGACAGCAATGTGTCACCTCTGCCAGCAGGATAAGGCGCGAACGGAGTTACAGCACCTGAATTGTCCATGCTAGGCTGCGATAAAAATTTTAAAAGTGCCACAGTGTCGAGATGAAGCGGGTTAATGCCAAAACATCTCAGTTCTGTTTACATCACAGGCCGCTCATACGGGCGCTAATTGTTCGGATGCCTCATGGCGAACAATGAAACACGTTTATCTGGTGGTGATAATATTGTAGTGATGCCTTCAAAGTACAGACAAGCGGTTACATAAGAACCAACTGGTGGTGCTTTGGTTGTGGCTGAGCTGGGGGGCTTCTGGACAGAAGTAGTCTTCAGACACATAATTGCCGATGACGATGGTGAAATATCAGAATGATTGCATACTGAGAGGCCCTAACAGTGCCATTCATTATTTCACTTGGCATCAATTGTCTTTAAAAAGGTGTTCAATAACATTCCAGTATGGGATTCATATTGGTCTAATTACAGAGGCAACTTTAAATCCACTGACTGATATTGATAGGATGATTTATTTGTATAGTACCATTATTATATATATAATGTCTGGTTTTAATTTATTCAATATGTTTAAAATATTATTTGAAACTAACAGAAAAAAGCATTAGCCAGGTATTTTTTTTCTGTGACTGGTCATTCTGTAAATGGAGGATGTGATTGGAAAGATGAGAAATGACGAGAAATCCTCTTCTTCTCTTTGGCGTATATCTGAGCATTAAAGTAACGTTCTGGAGACAACTTTACTTGACAAAACAGAGTCTGCAGTCTGACCTAAACATTGTATGCGTGGATTTTTCGGCCACTAGGCTGACAACACCACTGTGAAAACTCTGCAACGCGAGCTGGCTTCTGCTGAAGTACTGTTAACACACACAAACACACACTCTGCCTCTCATGCACAAACAGCTCTGGACTGGCTCATAGAAGCAGGCAGGCGGGCCCCTCAAAGGCAGGAGTCCTCACCAGCCCTGTTTGCTGGAGAGAAAAGTGACACTGCTTCAGGCTAGCGATCAGGCAGCCACAGTCCATTCAGGACGCATTACAAACGCACACAATTTCTCAGACCAATATCAACATAGTAAGGCTTTGTGGACTGGTAGTATGTGCCAGCCTGTACTTATGGCCATTTATTTTCACTTATTATTAATTCAAATCCCAAGTGGTTGACTGGATTTGGATCTCAGTGATACAGACCTGAAGACAAACAATATTTAGAAAAATAAAAGTCAAGAAATAAAGCGGCCACACATTCACTTCAGTAGCTACATATTAGAACAGACATAAAGACTGAATACTAAAATAAGAAAAAGTAAAAGATTTATGCAGCAAAATCAATAGTGAGGATGGGCTATTACCTCAAATCAAAATAAAGATAGAGGCTAGTTGAGTTTAACAGGTAAAATTATATTGGATGAGAATAAAAAAAGTTTGTTTCCTTAGTGTAACATGTGCAGGAATTTCACACTGGTGCAGAAGATACACGTCTTACTTAATGTGCAGTATACAATATTAGAAACCTCACATCCTGTGCAATAGGACAGTGCTTGCAAGGTACACAGAATACAGAAGATATGAGTGTGAATCTGATTAAAATACAAACTTCCCATTTTATATCAGTTATAGAGAGGGATATGAATGTGAAAGAGAGAAGCAGACTGAACCTGTATTGGATTGACCAAAAGCAGCTGCAACTCAATCTCTGCAAGATTGCTTTTATATTTTGTACAGCTGCACTCCACATGTGTAGATAGAGAAGAAATCATGAGGTCATTCTCCACAGCTGTGAAAGGCACTGATGCATTTAAAGTTCTCACGTATACCACAGTGTCATGCCTCCCGGTGGGCATCTCAGTGGCTGCACACACATTCAAATGAGCAGGTTTACAAACAACTGGTGTGGTGGCCGATTAAGCAGGCATTCTGGGGTCGCTCTGCATTGGCTGTTCATTCATCACCACAGTGCCCTCGGTTTGGTCCAGTTATGAAGGCCTCTTTTGAGCCCAAGTGATCATGCAGGCCCTCATGGATGCCACCATGGAGCGTGGAACACTGGAAGTGTACCGTGGTCCTCATGCTCGCTGGGCCTTCTGAACAGGACAACAAACATGAGCTCTCTCCTCACTGTTTGCAGTGCTAGGCCTAACATATTTCCTCCTAAGAGCTGCTGCTGCTGCTGCTGCTGTGAAGTAGCCTTAGGCAGGCCTGTGAACCTGGTGAATCATGACCTTATCTTGTTTCATTGTTTGGTGAAATCATTTCAGATTTTGGAATGTGATCCAGTGAGCATGTCTTTGACAGTGGTGAGAAGGCAAGTCATGTAGACTGGGCTTGCTATACTGACACACTTAAACTGCAATCAATCAGAGTTTAAATGGATACAATAACATTTCAAGTGCAACCACAGCATCAAGGTGCCAGAAAAGCTTATTTTTAATGCAATCTCTGCGCTTTGGTAACTCTGAACCTTTTATGTTTTGATTGTGTGAAAATATCAAAACCACTCTGTTATAGTAAACCGCTCCAGGATGTAGTGATTTTGCTCTAATCTTCAGACATTAGATTACATTTTTTAGTCTTTGATCATAATATATATATATATATATATATATATATATATATATGATCTTAAAATTCAGAAAATTGTTGCCAAATGCCTGCTGTTCTGAGGCTAGGAATCCGCAAAACTGTTCTAACCATATGGATAAAAATATTCTGTGACCTGTTCTTAAAGATTTGTGACTCAGTTGCTGTCAGGCGACAGTTTACACTTTTCTTTTGAACAACACAAAGCGTGGATGTGTTGTTTTGTTTAAAAGATAAGTATAGGAAAGTAACATCGATATAGACAAGCATAAGTGAGTTCGGGGATGCACACATATGGTATGTCATTTCCACGGCTACATTTGGGAAAACAGAGTTTGCAACGGGAAATGGGCTAAAGAGATGATTCTGGAAATACTGGTGCAAAATGGTTCGATCAGGCCCAAGACCGCGGTGCAAACACCAGATCATATGCAATAGGACTAACCTCAGGATGTGAGAACCACTACACCCTACTGACCAGTGGCTGGAATTTGTGTTCCATCTTACTGTGACCTTGGCAGAACCAAACTGGATGCTTCATATATTGCACTTTCTGTCTTTTTTGCAAATGTAACAACAGTATGGTGCTCTCACACCTTCTAAGAAAAGTAAAACAAATGCAGTTTATACAATGCATCTTCAGGCTTTATTTTGAAAAAATCAACATCAATACCATATCTGGTGTAACAGCAACATCTTCTGGAGTGCTAGAATGGTGACATCGAAAAATGAAGTTTGTTTTCTGACAGACGACATCTCTGACGCTAAATAGGACAGTTTCTGCTACTGCTCATCTCTGGCCCTCTTTTCATCTACACACTGACATGGTAATGTGTTTGTCTGTGACAGACTGTGTGCATCTGTTGTCAAATAACTTGGCAGGAAGGTCAGATTACAGTTAACGGGGTCCCACCACAACAATTCATTGATTGATCTCCGCCTCTTTCCATCCCAAATAAAACCCTCAGTGAGCTACAGGCGGATCAGTTCCATGCCACAGTGTGGGACCAGCAGGCTGGATGCCTCCCATTTTTTCTGGGGATAGAATAAATTCCAAGCTTGTTTATGCTGTTCAAAATCAACAATACACGAGGAGGGCCAAGCCATCATTGCGTGTCCCTCGATGATATTTACCCAAAGATGGTGAGCACCTACACAGGAACTAAAGCTGGAGCACTGACAATTCAAGCCCCAGGGGCTTTTGTTGTGTAGTTCCAGGCCATGCTGGTAACATCATCGCTTGAAGAGGACGGCTCTTGACGGGTGGAGAGACCTGGGCTTCTCCTGGCTGACAGTAATGGTCTTGATGTCCTGGAGGAGATCTGTGCCAGGTGTAATCTTCTGACACCAGCTATTTCCTCACACGATTATATTTGTTACACACTCCGTCGAAATAGAAAGAATACTAAGATTACAAGACAAATGGGTGACTTTGGGGTTTGATATCGTTCGTATTTAGTAGGGTGTTGGCGGCATGGCTGATAGTAAGTCACTGTGTTTTCTAAGCAATGCAGC
>BRZM01001013.1:67522-82898 GCA_033238685.1 Lates japonicus | reverse complement strand
CACACACACTCACACACAGTCTCAGTTCACCTTCAGTAAACAGTACAGGTCGGACAAGACGCACACACATGCGTAACCCCACACACAAACACACACAAGTTTTGATACACTCCAGGGGAAGGAGGGCAGGTCGACTGTTGTTTTGAACGACATTTTCCTTTAAAGTCGACAGTTAATGAGGTAAATAAATTAAGTTTTCAAACACTAATCGAATCCTCGTGAAGCAGCAAATTACATTGGGAGGTGCTGATGGTGGGGTAGAGAAGAGGAAGAGAGACGCAGAGGGAAAAATGGAGGGATGAACATAAAAAAAAGATGTAACTGAAGAGGAGAAGAGGAACATAAAAGAGGTGTAAAACATGGAGGGAGATAGTGCATGATAATAAAGAGCATGACAGAGATAGAGAGAGTGGGAGTGAAGGTATGTACTGAGCGTGTCAGGATGGAGGGATAGACGTGAGCAGAGATGGAGGAGTGTGGAAGGTCGATGGCTCATAATGTCACCCCTGATATAGCTGAGAGAGAAATCAATAAGCTGTCTGTCTCTCTCCAGGAAAACTTAAAGGCCCCGTGAAGCCTCCGCTCATTTTATTCTGAGGTGCAACCTATCTTTTAAAAACACACAGGAAGTTTTGGCGATAAGGCCAAAAATTAAAATCTCAAAGTTTTTACAAACTTAAATTTTTACTATTTTAACCTTTTTTTCTGTACTAATGCAGAAACATGATAAAACATGATAAACAAGACTGAGAACTTTCCCTTGGAAGGTTATGCATATTTAAAGAAATATTACTTATTCCATAGAACTTTGGACTGTCAGCACCATATGTTTCTGTTAAGCAGTGCACGGACGTCAAGTTCAAGCTTCATCTGCACTAGGGTTGGGCGATTAGAGGAATATTTTGGCAATCGCTCGTTTTTTGGGGGGGGTGATTTTTGTTATCTATTTTGCTAATTTAATGGTCTGCCTCCATGAGAATTCAACTTGGTGAATATTTAATCTGTAAGGATTAATTCAAAGCTTGTGCTGATTGGAACTGGCAGTCAGGATTGGGCCAAATTAATTCACCCTCTTGGTTTTTACAATGAAGATAGATTGATAGATTTGTCTCTAGGATGCAACAGACACTGCAGGGTAAAAACAGGCAGAGACTCTTGGCTCTGGGAGTGCGTCCACACTAAAGCACCACTCACAGTCATAAAACTGCACACGAAAACCGATCTAGCCTTTCCAGCCTCATTGTGTTTATACTCACACTCTTGCAAACTTTAACTTTCTACAAAGTAAGGCTTTTGTAGAAGAGGTCAGCGCTGAATTAAATTCCATGTTAGGATCTTAGTGGTGGTGACACTGGACATTAGCTTTTCAGTTCTGGCGATTGTATTTAGGCTTCAAAAAGTCATAACAGTGATGTTCATTTGTGCAGATTATCTTATCTTATCTTTAAGTATCACAAACTTTTGTTGATCACAGAGCTTATTTTCTGCAATAATCCAAAACCCAATGAAAAAATCCCACTGGCTTTTAGTTAAGGGGACTAACTGTCAGGTTGGCCTACAAAAATATGTCATCCCTACACCACTCTAATGCATTGAACTCAACCATGGTTAGCAATCACACTAGATGGAATACCATGCTCGAGCCCACCTCTTCAAGCAGACCTGGGCACAGTCTGGAGCAATCACACCAGTCATTAAATTCAATACCCTTTTCACAGTTTCACAACTGTGTTCAGTAAAGACCTCGCACTGCTGTCGTCAGCCTTGATTAGCAGCATGTTTAGTTCACTGCATAGCCGTGCATCTACACACATTGTCATGGCAGAGGAGTGACCGAGTGTTCGGTGCCAACTGCCAGGGCCCTAATAATCGGTTTTGTGTTTCAACACAATTTAGTGTGCTTAGGTTGGATATCTTAAGGAAAGTCATGCCACAACGATACTAAAACCTTTCTGCTTTCCACTAAATGGCTGTTTGGTTAATTCACAAAATGACCTATAATCTACAGCCTCATGTGCCTTCATGTCTCTTCACAGGCGTGTTATGATGCCCCGAGGAGAGATTTATCTGAGCAGCAACTCTCTACTTAATTAGACATGACTCCTGTGCATGTGAATGTGTGTGTCATTGATTGAAAGCTTGAGGCATCATATCCTGGTATTTTACCAACATGGCACCGAATCAACGGGGGCACTCCCGCCATCTGCCACACACACTCACATGCACAGGAGTCATGTCTAATTAAGTAGAGAGTTGCTGCTCAGATAAATCTCTCCTCGGGGCATCATAACACGCCTGTGAAGAGACATGAAGGCACATGAGGCTGTAGATTATAGGTCATTTTGTGAATTAACCAAACAGCCATTTAGTGGAAAGCAGAAAGGTTTTAGTATCGTTGTGGCATGACTTTCCTTAAGATATCCAACCTAAGCACACTAAATTGTGTTGAAACACAAAACCGATTATTAGGGCCCTGGCAGTTGGCACCGAACACTCGGTCACTCCTCTGCCATGACAATGTGTGTAGATGCACGGCTATGCAGTGAACTAAACATGCTGCTAATCAAGGCTGACGACAGCAGTGCGAGGTCTTTACTGAACACAGTTGTGAAACTGTGAAAAGGGTATTGAATTTAATGACTGGTGTGATTGCTCCAGACTGTGCCCAGGTCTGCTTGAAGAGGTGGGCTCGAGCATGGTATTCCATCTAGTGTGATTGCTAACCATGGTTGAGTTCAATGCATTAGAGTGGTGTAGGGATGACATATTTTTGTAGGCCAACCTGACAGTTAGTCCCCTTAACTAAAAGCCAGTGGGATTTTTTCATTGGGTTTTGGATTATTGCAGAAAATAAGCTCTGTGATCAACAAAAGTTTGTGATACTTAAAGATAAGATAAGATAATCTGCACAAATGAACATCACTGTTATGACTTTTTGAAGCCTAAATACAATCGCCAGAACTGAAAAGCTAATGTCCAGTGTCACCACCACTAAGATCCTAACATGGAATTTAATTCAGCGCTGACCTCTTCTACAAAAGCCTTACTTTGTAGAAAGTTAAAGTTTGCAAGAGTGTGAGTATAAACACAATGAGGCTGGAAAGGCTAGATCGGTTTTCGTGTGCAGTTTTATGACTGTGAGTGGTGCTTTAGTGTGGACGCACTCCCAGAGCCAAGAGTCTCTGCCTGTTTTTACCCTGCAGTGTCTGTTGCATCCTAGAGACAAATCTATCAATCTATCTTCATTGTAAAAACCAAGAGGGTGAATTAATTTGGCCCAATCCTGACTGCCAGTTCCAATCAGCACAAGCTTTGAATTAATCCTTACAGATTAAATATTCACCAAGTTGAATTCTCATGGAGGCAGACCATTAAATTAGCAAAATAGATAACAAAAATCACCCCCCCAAAAAACGAGCGATTGCCAAAATATTCCTCTAATCGCCCAACCCTAGTGCAGATGAAGCTTGAACTTGACGTCCGTGCACTGCTTAACAGAAACATATGGTGCTGACAGTCCAAAGTTCTATGGAATAAGTAATATTTCTTTAAATATGCATAACCTTCCAAGGGAAAGTTCTCAGTCTTGTTTATCATGTTTTATCATGTTTCTGCATTAGTACAGAAAAAAAGGTTAAATAGTAAAAATTTAAGTTTGTAAAAACTTTGAGATTTTAATTTTTGGCCTTATCGCCAAAACTTCCTGTGTGTTTTTAAAAGATAGGTTGCACCTCAGAATAAAATGAGCGGAGGCTTCACGGGGCCTTTAAGTTTTCCTGGAGAGAGACAGACAGCTTATTGATTTCTCTCTCAGCTATATCAGGGGTGACATTATGAGCCATCGACCTTCCACACTCCTCCATCTCTGCTCACGTCTATCCCTCCATCCTGACACGCTCAGTACATACCTTCACTCCCACTCTCTCTATCTCTGTCATGCTCTTTATTATCATGCACTATCTCCCTCCATGTTTTACACCTCTTTTATGTTCCTCTTCTCCTCTTCAGTTACATCTTTTTTTTATGTTCATCCCTCCATTTTTCCCTCTGCGTCTCTCTTCCTCTTCTCTACCCCACCATCAGCACCTCCCAATGTAATTTGCTGCTTCACGAGGATTCGATTAGTGTTTGAAAACTTAATTTATTTACCTCATTAACTGTCGACTTTAAAGGAAAATGTCGTTCAAAACAACAGTCGACCTGCCCTCCTTCCCCTGGAGTGTATCAAAACTTGTGTGTGTTTGTGTGTGGGGTTACGCATGTGTGTGCGTCTTGTCCGACCTGTACTGTTTACTGAAGGTGAACTGAGACTGTGTGTGAGTGTGTGTGTGCAGAATAGCAAATAGCTTTCAACACCAAGCTACAGCTGGGCAGAATTTCTACATGGACACACACGTGCACACACATCATGGTAAGCAGTGGTTATGACTGTTTTATAATCAGACCTGCCTCCATATAATTAACTGTGTGTGTGTGTGTGGAGTAAAATACAGGCTTTTCCCACACAAGTTGTTTTGACCTGAGTGGTAACTTTGTACAATTACACACACACACAAACACACATGTACACACAGTATATACAGAAACACACCCAGATTCAACAAGAAGCCATAATGTGATGTCATGAAGGCTTAGTCGCATCTCTGATATGATATTTTAAAGTTCCCAATAATTAGGTGTGTGTGTGTGTGGGAGTGGTTGATTTCACAGAAGTCTTAACTGCTGACAGCGAAATAGGCAGCCTCAGGTGAGCATGGGTGTGGACGCACACATACACACAATATAGAGATACACACACTGCTGGACATGTAACGTTATGTCATTTCTGGGTGTTAGCTGCTGGGGATGAGAGGAAGGAGAAATGTAGTAGGAGGAGAAGTAAGGAAAACAGACAGAAAGAAGGAAGTAACGATGAGTGACATGGTTAAAGATGTTATTACAGTATTTTTGTTTTGTATTGGTTAACTAAGATTTTTGTCCCTGGAGAATGAGGATCAGTTGTTATTATAAATCTAACTTAAGTTTAGCTAATTAAATCTCTCTCTCTCTCTCTTTTTCTCTTCTTTCTCTCTCTCCCTCTTGCCTCAGCCGGTTATTACCACTGTCTCCTCTTCCTGTGACCGACATTTCAAATTAAATGCTTAAGACAAGAATTGATTGTAAAGTGTACAGCCTGTTGCTCCTGCAGTGTTCTGTGTGTAAGTCATCAAATCATCAAGTCATCCTTCCTTGGCCGCCATTTTCACAAGTTTGGAAAATAGGTTAGTGGTCCCTCCTCTTCCACTAAGTAGCCAAAATGGCGACCGTTAATGGTGAGAGGTGTCCTTTGTTTGGACCATTTTGAGTACATGATCCAGGTACTTTTAGTGAACTGCATATTTCTGTACTTCACTGTCAGTGTGAATGCACAAGTGTGTTTCAGTGAGACTGAATGTAAACATGTTTGTTTACAGGAAAACTCCACAGGAAACGTTTCAGTTTGAATTTCAGGGGGTATATTCAGTTTGAGATTGAATCATAAATAAATTAAAGTAAGGTTTTATTGTTATAAACTATCATGTATTTTTGAATCAGTAACTTGAATCTCTCTGCAGGCAACTTGGCCTCATAAATCAACATGCTAATGCTACACATATAGCTTGTTGGCATTGGCAGTTGTATTCAGTTTTATGTTCCACTTAATAAAATAAAAGGACTGTTTTTGGTTAAAGGTCGAGAGACTGATGCCTGTCGAACAGCGAGCTATTAGAGAGGACAGGGGAAAGCCAAATGGAATAGATTTTTTGTAGAGAGCGGAGATTACAGCTACAAAGATGGTTTTAGATGAGAGCCTGGGTGGATATGATGGATAAGGGAAAAACTGTTGAATAATGTTGTATAATATGCACACTGCAAATTAAAACAGCAAATGTGTAACTAACACTGTCTGCTGTGGTAAGTAACAGAGTATGGATAGTAAAGGTTTCTGTGGATTATGGGATACTGTCCTGCTGCAAAAAAAAAAAAAAAAACACCCTGGTAATACCCTTTAAATTCAGCTAAAGAAGGCTGATTCAAAGAGGCCTTTTACATCCAACAGATCTGTTCTTACGTGTTGAACTGTGCATGGAAAGTTTGGAAAGAAGGCGGAGGGATGGATGGACATGAGTGAACAGGTAGAGACAGATAGAAGTGAGGAGGCAGTAAGGATGAGTGCAGCTCAAAGGAGGGTGTGGATCCCTATGCACTGATGGAGCTATCCTCTTATAGTACCACCATAGTTTAGCTCTGTGAGGGTTTTTTTCAGTTGTAGAATTTATGAAAAAAATTAAGTTTGAGCCTTTAAAAGCAAAATCTTAGCAATGGAAATTTGGAGAAATTTCTCATATGAAGTTAAATGAGTTGACTACTGAATGCAGTCATAAGTGTTTATTTTACCTATTCATCAGTCTTAAAGGATCCAATGTCTGTTAGTTTGATGAGATGCTGGAAATAAGTCTGCATTTGCAAACTTTATCGTGTGGGTTTCAGTGGCAGTGTTTTCTAATGCTGATCTGAGAATTGTATGAAGTGGAGAGTCGCAGATGCACAGTCAGTGACACAAGTGGAGACAAAGAGATACACAAATAGTATGCAAAGAAACAGAAATAGACAAAAGTCACATGGAGATCAGCTGCCGTTTACTTCCTCTTCTCTGCACAGGAACCCATGGCAACACTCCGGCTAAAAGATAAATGAGAAGCATGGAGAGGAAAAGGAAAGAGCAGAGAACATGCTGGTTAAAGACAGTGGGACAGAGTCATTCATGACATTTTCAAGTTTTGATGAATATTTAGACACAGAGCTACAAGAGAAAACATACTGCATTGCAATAATATGACAATTAATTCCAATAAGTCGCAGGTATATTTACAGTGTACTTTAAATGTTATTATGGTGAAGTGCTCAGCTAATGTTAATGTCTCTATTGCCTCTACTGCAGTGTTACTACTGGGGAAAGCCAGTGTTATCCCAAACGGTGTACAGGTGCAGGGCTTTTGAAATTACACCAACTATAGACAGAGGTATTTTCTTGTAAAGTGCTGCAATGTGTGTTGGTCAGCTGACCTCATTTGTTTGTGCTTGACGTGGTAGCAAATACTTTACATTTGTCTTCCAAAGCTAATTATTAAGTCTGTGAATCCAAAATGTGCACTGTACACTGTCCCAGTCCTGCACTCTGCCCTTGCAGTTATGTTCCATCAACATAAAACAATCAGTTTGTAAGGGCAGAAGATAAGAACTATGACTCTCTGAATTAATTTTTTTGGGTCAGTTTTCTAGATGTGGACAACGATATTGCACCTGGAACTCAAGCTATTCAGTGACTGGCAGAAACAGACTTCTTTGGACTTCTGGTTGAAAGTGTTTTTCTGCTGCTTCTCTGGGGCCTGAGACCAGGGTCTTCACACTGTATTCTGTAATTTTTAATAAAAAAAAACATTATTTGTTGGGAGAACACAGTGGCAACTCATTTATGATCTGCTTATCCAGTTTGATAATTTGGAGACAAAACATCCAGTTTGATGTCCAGAGACCTGCTCTCCTGAGCAAGGTCCTCAACCTCTACTGTCTGACCTCTGACCTCTCATACAAGTTCACACACAGGTGACAACAAACACATAGCTTTGATAACAACTGAAGACTGACATTGTCCTGAAATGTTCTTTTTTTTTAAAGCTCAGATCCTTTTGACTGACCAGTTTAGTCAAGATTTACTGTCTGTGTTCTTGGACGACCAGCTGTATCATTTCTTAGGGAATATGTCTTTGTGTTTGAATGTATTTCTATGGTTTGGGAAACTGAGGAATTTGCCGGTGGTGCTCCATGTCCGCCGGTCCGTTGTTAATATGTCATAAAACGGCCACTGCTGTAGAGAGGCAGAGGGAAAGCGTGAGAGAGAGAGGAGTAGAGAATGGGTGATTGATCACTCTAAATCCTTCATTTCTCTACTCGTGAGCCTCAGTGTTCAGTTTTCACCACAGGATTTTAGCCTGGACATCAATTACATAGAAGTGGTTGGTCCGTTTACCAGCTGTGGGCTCAGTCTGACTTTCTGCCTTTCAAATGCACTGAACATTATGAACAACTTACATGCAGACGAATGGGAACGACCGACAAAGCAAATGGGAGTGATCTGCCTGCTGTCGGTGTTAAAGAAAGAAAACGCTGTGAGTTATGTAAGAACGATAAGAGAAATGGAAAGTCAGTGCTCTCCTCTGTGTATTTGTCTCACTTTATAAAAACCTCATTATTTCCCAGATAAAGGACCAAGCAGTTTACTGTGTTGAACACATAGTGAACAAACCATTAACCTGATGTTGACACACCCTACCTGTCTACTTTCCCCTCTCTCTCTTCCTCTGTCTCTCCTTTTTTGTCTTCCTCTCTTTTGAGTCAACCAGTGTTGCTCAAACACGACGTTAAACAAACCCATCAACCTGCTGTTTGAACAGTCTCGCCCTCCCTGGCTCTCCTTTGCTTCAGCACAGTCACTTTAACATGGCGACTGTCTGAGATATAATTGCCAGGAGCCGGACAAAAAGTCCAGTGTTCTTTTTTTAATATGTATTTTGGGCGACACAGTCAGTGCGAAGCAAACTTCTAAACTTCAGTTATGCTTTGTCAGGGAATAAACATATGTATATCTAACCAAAACAGTGCTTTATAATAAAGGATAAGTCTGGTGATTTTCTATTTCTTCAAAAACCAACAATGACTTGATCCTACTAACAATTTTTGTCTGTGTATCCAAAGCCTGATAAACTGTTGAGATGAGTCTTCAAGAGATTCTTGAAGACAGAGAGGGATGCTTCTGCTCTGATAGTATTTTTGAGTATTTTTTGTTCCAGACTGGACAGTCATTGCCTTGTGTGTGCAAGGATGGCAGTGGCAGACGACGATCCTTAGAGAAATACAGTGTTGCGTAAGCCTGTATGATTGAGTTCAAGTAGACGGGTGCAGAAACAGAAGTTGCATGAATTGAATTTGATTGAGGTGGTAGACAATGGACATTCAGGACCGTTTGGGTTTTATGTGCAGAAATGTTTAGATGCACTCAACAAACAAGTGTGACGTTTGCTCTTTTGCACGTGTTTTAGAGAGATGTGGATTCATTTTGGTGGCTGCAGTTTGGATGCAGTGGAGCTGTTGAATTTTATTGCATTCTACCGACAGGTGTTTCTGTTATATTCTCCATCAGTGAGGGGAAGCTGAATAATAGAAATCCCTCTCTGTACTGCAGTACATTTCAATAGCACCACAAACTACATCCTCCACCGTGATCATAAAGTTGAATCAACACCTCTTTAAAACGTCAACAACCTTAAAGAAAGAAAGACTGCATTACGTTTTGGCTAGGTGTACCTAATAAATTGGCAACTGGGTGTGTATTTGTGAGCTGTTTTTAAAGTAGTAACCAAATGGCATGGACATGAGAGCCAGAGACGGAATAGGCAAGTCAGAAAGTCGGACACATTTGTTGGTTTTGGTCTTTTCATGGGATTTAGTGACAGCAAAGAGCAACACCAGCCTGAATAACACATTAGCATGTACTTTTTACACATTAAATCCATTGAATGAAATGCATACACACCTAAACATTGTTTTCTCGTAATAAAAGGCAGGTAAAATGAAAGCGGTGATCCTGCTGCAGCTTTCACTCCCAAACTGGTTTCAGAGGAATTTGCAGCGTCATATTCTTTAGGCAAATACTTCTCTGCTCCGTGACACTGTGTGCTTTATAATAGGAGGGTCATTAATATTCCCATAACATCTCAAACCAGGACATTTCACCCCCTGCAACCATTTAGACAGAAATCAACACTGTGCATATCAGCCATTTTGTAAGCTGCATTAAAAATAGAATGAACTTCTAGCGACAGTGAAAGAGATTTGTTTTATTTTTCTGGCAGGGAAGTGAACATTTTAAACAGGCCATCATTTGTATTCCTGGCTTATTATCATCTGTTTGGCTGCCACACAGTGAAAGTGGCAGGTGAGTTATGTGGGGATTATTCCTCTGTGAAGATGCACAACGTCTCTGCAGAGAAAAGCAGCACAGCCAGAGTCTGTAAACCTTCCTGAGTCATGACAGTCCCGTTATCAGGTCTGCATAGACTGTAATCATTCATGTCACAGTTTATAGGATGGTTGTAACCAAGTGGCTAATACAACTATCATCAACATTACTTTATAACTTAACCTTTTTGTGCATGTTGTAATGACTTGATTTCCACAAAACAGACATTTTACACATCATGCAGCATCTTCTGAACCACTTAAAACAAGTAACCACTGCATACACACAGCATTTAGCACAGACATACATATGTAAAAATGCAAATAATAAGAAAATCAGTCTTGTTATCCAGCCCCAATCAGGAAGGTTGGAAATGAAATAACTGGAACATGTTAAAACCATCCGTGTTCAGGCCTTTTGTCTTTCAATGTTTCCTGAGGTTGAACTCTAAAACCAGTTGAGTGGAATTTACTTTGAGCACACTTCCCCTGATATATACTTCAGCTCCCCTCTCTCAGTAATACCCACACCCATCATCTGCGAACAGATTATCTGAAAGATAACGCACAAACACACACTCAGCATTTACTTGGAAGCATGCATGACTACACATGCAAAGGTGTGAGACAGAAATCTGTACACTTCACACACCAAAAGCCATGAAGGTGTTTTTAAAAGGCAGATCACTCAGTTGTCGGTTAACTGCTGTAAAACACTCACATGTGTTTACATACCATACAGTCACAATGCGCGTAGTGTTTCTGATGCTGTATCTGTGGGCCATGACCTTTCTCAGCAGCCTTTTCAGTCATCTTTGATCACCTATAACTATAATTTTTTAAGGCTTTTATTGCACTTCAGACAGGTTCCCTTCTGGCATTGACTTAAAATCTGAAATATTGCCAAATAGGTGCTTTTGCTTTTCACCTTGACACCAGATCGTCTGCCATTATCTTGTCCGTCAGCTCTCTTCTCGTTATGGAAGACTACTCTGTGATACGACTCCACTTTGCTGTTGCATGAGGCAGATGCTTTCAGTTTGTAATTTTAGTGTCCCACTAAGTATTGATAACCAATATTTTACAAATTAGAGTGTGTTATTTGATGAACGAAATGGGATTTGTGTGGTTTGGGTCGGCAAGTTGTGTAATCGGCGTGTAACACCAGTAACACAGACCCACCATTGCAACGCTTCTCACTCAAGATGTGGTGCATCATGTTGTCCTCTCCTGAGCTTCAAGTTGAACTTTTATGACATTTTACAGGGTGTCGTTTAGGCATAATTTTGGAATAACAATGACTGATGACTCAGCAATACTCCACTGATATTTAAACCTCCAACCACGCCTCTTTGTGGCCGACCGATCGACTGACTGATTAAATGGATGAATTACTAGTTGACTGACTGGTTGACTCGGCCTTTGTAGAGTCGGTCTTGACTCCAGAAATGTCGACAGAGCTGTATTCTCCCCGTCCTGAGACATCAACATCAGTTCCTCCACACTACTCAGTCTTTTTCTCTGTCCTTTTGTCGGTCAGTAGAGCAAGTCAGGATTATCACGGTAGGATTAGACGCCAATGGCAGGTGACTACACACACACACACACACACACACACACACACACACACACACACACACACACACACAGACTGAAGTAACAGTATACCTGGTCATGCTGTCTGGTTGACTAAGCAGATAAGATAACAGCGCCGTATATGTTCTATACATGGAGAGCCGAGGCTGTGTGTGTGAATGGGGTTTACTGTGTTGCTGCTGGTGGAGCATGTAGACCGTTTCCACTCGGCTGTGCAGAGTTTTATGGTACTTGAGTTTAATGTCTAAAATGACTATACGTATAAGACAATTGCCCATCACAAGCTCCCACACCCCATATTTACACATATTTGATTGAATGCGTCTTTGTATCTTCATAAATGACCTAAAAAGATTCTTTGCTTATTAAACTTGCTGTCAATTAATCTTCTGTAAGTTGACAAATGGATTAATTAACAAACCTTTAAAGCACAACAGACAACAAATATCATTTTAGTTTATAACCTTCAGATGATTGTTTTCCTAGAGCAATTTTGACATTTTAAAAAATGTGACCTAGAATTATTGTTTTCTCTTGAGGGTCTTAAACGGTAAGCAACAGGTGTGACCAAGATATGGACAGGGACATGTTTTTAGTTCAAAACACACATTTGTTAAGCGTTCAGCAGTCATTAATACAATGAAGACATTGTTTGTAGCTCTTGTACTTATTGACCTACATTTATGCAGAAATGCAGAAACTAGGGAGTATCTATGAATATGCTAATATTCAGATTTATGAAGTTAGGCTCTGATTTTATCTCTGCTTCTTTTCAAACAAAAAGCTAGATTGGTACAGCAGTGGAATTAGCCTGTTGAAATAACATCTTCTGAAAGAAACCCTGGGTGCACATAATCTTCCTGACTGTTAAGATGTCATTTTAAGCTTTAGTAACTTACGATAGTCATTTGTCTTTTGTCTTTGTGCCTCCTAAAACTTGTAATTAAAACAAATTAAAGGCCCAAATAGTTTCGTCAGACTAGCATCATTCATTAGAATTTTCTCCCTTTGACTCCGTGTCATGGAGGTTTGATATAAATGTGAAGGGTCCAGCCAGTTGATGCGTCAGCAGCTGTTTTACAGCTGTCTCTGTGAACTCTTTTGGACACCGTCAGTATTCCTGGTCCTGGACCCTAATTTGTAGCGACTGCTTCAAAGCCCTCAGTATTGAGCTGTGGCGGGCGTGATACTCTGCCACTGTCATGGTGCTTTCCAGCTCGGCCTGCTCGAAACCAGCTGGAATATTTTGTCTGCGACTGGCTGCTGACATTCTAGCAGTCACAACAAATCCTAGCCAGAATTTGAGTTTAGGTGAGAAGTGGAAAGGGAACAGAAGGGCCCTCAGAGCTGTACAGACTGAAACACAAGCAGCAGAGACATTTTGTATTGTGTGATCATGGTTCGTAACACACTGTTTCCACTGTGACCTTTAGTAGGCTGGAGAAGTTAAACTCCATTTCTCAGATTATAACATTACAGCCAACTAAGCCTGCAAAGGCTAGTCAATTAAGCAAATAATTGTTGAATGTGTTCCAACCATTTTCATGCAAAAAGACCAAATATTCTGTACTTTCAGCTGTACAAGTATTGATTTGCTGCTTTTCTTTATTATTTAAATTGAAGGTGTCACATTGGGCTCAGAAACATGGTTCCATTTTCATTTCATGCTAAACAATTCAATAGCAATTGAGTAAATAATCAGCAGATAATCGTCGGTAATAAAATAGATTGTCCTACAGTCAAATTTTGGCGAGAAGTGAAGGATCAAAACTATTCAGAGATAAGATCTTTGTGTTTTATTTTACAAAGATGACATTAAATGGTGGCTCACTAGTGTCACTTTAAAAATGAAGACTGTCAAATATTGTATATGGCCAAATAAGGAAAAAAAAAGTAAACACAAATGTCAATATGCAGTAATCCAAACCGTGGATCTAAAGGGCGTGGCATGATCTACCAGCCCTGATTTGCTAACAGACACTGACCCACTTGCATTTTAAAAGTATATATTGTACACATGCCATAACTTAGAGTTAAAATGTACTAGCTTAATCACAGACTGCACTGAATCAAGCGTCCTGTACCAAGTAGTTCTGGGTTAATGTGTGCGTTAGATCCTTTGTGTGCATGTAAAAGCACATGCAGACAGAAATGTACAGAAATGTAATAAGATGCCAGTGGGAGAACTGTGGGGTACAAGAGATTTTATTCACTTACAAGTCAACAGATTTATACTTACAGATTTTCCATGCATGTGGATTTTGTGAAATTAAAATGCAGAAACCCTCTCTACATGAGTGGGGTTTGGGAAGGATTACAGTATATTATGAATGCTCTCGGTTGAAAACACTGATGTTACATCCCACTGATTGTTATCTCAACCACAACAAGGGATCAATCAGGTTTTGGGGCCAATCATTTTCTGTTCATTCCTCCTCTTCCATTTATCACAGGTTCACTGTTAGTTGTTCACAGAAGCATTCAGTCAGTCACCTGCAGCCCAGTATTTCATCATGATGCTAAATCCTGGCTAGTAAACCTGTCAGCCCCATGCCGTGTGCATGCAAGGCTAGCTACAACAAGAAACAAGGCCAACTAACAACTTTGTTGTAATAGACTAAGAGCTAATAATAGGCGGTGTTAGGGAATTCATCGGTATTATCCTCTCTCTGGTGGACCAGCAGAGACAGAGGACAGACAGAATTGACTAGGTTCAGGAAAATGAGAGAGAGTGAGAGAGAGGAGAAAGTGGAGTCAGGCCTCGGTTCCAACAGGGCTTTCCTCGTTTTTAATTCAATAACTTAGAACACTGCAGCAGCTGTTTGGTCTAGATGTAACAGGTCAGAGCCTGCTGCATAGACCAGCCTTAGATTACATAATCAATCAGCTGCTGGTACAAAAAACAGACACAGAAACAGCTTTTACCTCCTAAAGAAGGAAGATATCCTGATCTCTGCAGAAGAATGTGATAAACATTTTTTCTCTTATGTAGAGCTTTTGAACACTGTTGTTCACTGATGTTGTGCTGTGTTGTTGATGAAGTAATAACTAAGAAACATAGGTATTCCTATTTCCTTTAAGCTAAAAAGAGTGAATCAGTAGATGTACATCAGCAACCTATGGATGTAAGGAAGTTGGAAGCTTAAAGAGTTAGTCGATTAATTCACTAGCGAAGTGGCATAAAATCGACTACTTGAATAGTTGATTGATCATTTATGTCATTCTTCAAGCTAAACTGCAGGAGCATTACCTAGTTCAGCTTTCTGTTGTCACAGTTCACAGCCTTTTTTTGTCTTAATAATGTGATAATAAACTGAATATTTGAGGGGTTTTAGTTGTTGGTTCCTCTGTTGTAATCCTCTTCTAAATTAATGAATTGTGTGTTGTTGTCCATACCAGCCATGTGCTGTTTTTGTTTCACGTGTGCTTCTGTTGTTTTTTATTCATATTGATCAAAAATCCACACACGTCTACTTTGCTTGTTCTCATCAGCGTTATTAATTTATTTCTTATTTCTACCTCCCTTTTCTCTGCATAATTTAAGCTTCCTCTCTGATCTGTCTTTATATCTTGATGAGGTTTTTTGTACATTTCCTTACTTTTCTATTCCTTTTCATTTTACATCTGATTTTTAATTCATTTTCAGTTTAGTCAGTGGTCACTGTTTGGTTTGAACTCAAACAGCTGCTGTAATGTTCATCAAAGCACATTGATATTCTTATAATTCTCATTTTCCTTTTAT
>BRZM01001013.1:23766-51795 GCA_033238685.1 Lates japonicus | reverse complement strand
CAATCTTGATATATGTGTCTGTGTGGAGTCGTCCTCGAGAGTGACAAAGAGTTTAACAGGAAGTGTTGTGTGTCTGAGACTGGGTGCCACAAAGAAACTATTTATAGTTGTGTGTTTGTGTGTGTGTGTGTGTGACAGAGGGATCCACTGTGGAGGTGATAGGCGCTTTTCCTTCTCTACTGTCTTTGTCAACATTTATCTCCTCAAATGTTGCAAATCTGAATAACGTAGGCAAAATAAATTTCCAACAGCTTTGTACAAATCTCATTCTGTTATTAGTTCTCTCAGTGTAACAACATATTTGTAAGCTTGAAAAAGATTACTGTTAATAAATATGGTGCTAACAACTGACAATTGTAGCAAATTTGTTAATTCCTGACGGAATCTTAAGGACCTAAATTTATATATAAATTTTCAATACTGTAACTGGAAGATGAAAGTTGAACCAGGAGTGCAATCAGTCAGTCAGCAACCGAGAATCTTAACTAGTTGATCTGTAATAAACTGGATAAATAAATTAGAGGTGAGAAAACACACAGAAAATAACTAATGTATTAAAAAACAATTATTAGTATACTGCATGTCACCACTAAATTCAACCCAAGGCCCTGCTTCTGACCTGTAACATTTCTGTTTGTTCTGCATTGTTATGCAGCACTGACCTCTGATGAAACACTGCTGAAAATAAAGAACAACATAGTCAATCACAACCATAAAAGCTATTTTCTTGAGTGATGATGGCAGACACCACCTATCCTCATCAGTCAGTGTGAAATGTTTTGGAGTTTAGGTGAATAACAGTTCTCAAAAAAAAAAAAAAAAAAAAAAAAGTTGAACATCCACAGTCTCGAGACAGAACTGCTAATAATTGTAAAGCACTATTCTATTTAAAGTTAATGCAAGCTGTATATTTTGTGCATAACCACACCTATTTTATTGTATGTAATACGATGTTTTAAGTTCAGTCGTGATCTGATATTGATGCCTAGTCAAAACAGTAAAGCCTTGTTTGAATTGCACGTGAGTTATCATTGTCCCATTGTGTTCATCTCTCATGCTATGTCAGGACTCTGCCAGTGTCCTCCAATTAACACGACCTGAAGTTGGTTCTCTTATATTAATTAACAAAATAAGACTACATCTATTGTTTCAACACACGTTACAACACTCAAAATAAGATCTTAATCAGATTCGTGATATCCATAGCTTCCACTGACAATGACTGGTGTGCTCGCACACACACCACGTTACCTCGTGCATCAGCTCACGGTTGGACAGGTCGTGCGAGCTTCAGTTCAGCTCCTGTTTAAGTATGCTGATTGTTCAAAACCACAGCAACAAGAGGAAAATATTAATCATGAGCATTTTGTTTTGTACTTTCTAAGACTCAAACAGAGCTTTATTTTGAAACCATTTGTTTTCTTTTCAAAATAAACTCATCTCAGATATTGTGCTTTCCTCCAGTTGCCACCAAAGGAGATTGGCTTAGCTAACCAGGATGTGCATGAGGTACCGCAGCATTAGTCAAACTCAAACTACCGTAAGTCACACACATGCACACTTGCAATAGCATTCAATGTGTTGTTACTGGAGGAGGACAGGTGAAGGTGTGAATGATGGTGTGATGATGCCTGATCCGACAGTGTGGGAACCAGACACAATAATTACTCTCAGCTGGCAGATGCTCATGTACAGTCACAAACAGGTGTGTGTGTGTGTGTGTGTGTGTGTGTGTGTGTGTGTGTGTGTGTGTGTGTGTGTGTGTGTGTGTGTGTGTGTGTGTTTTTTATGTGTGTCTGAGAGGCAGGCGTGTCGTCCTGATTTCATCCGTCATCACTGTCTGCTGCATCACAACCGTTTCTCTGTCATTACCGTCTGCGGTCATTAGAGAGGCTGTCAATCAATGATACACACACATCTACACACACACACCTCAGTGCCCATTTTATTAGGTACACCTGTACAATCTATTTCCATCCAATATAACTGCTCTGTCACAAATTCTACTCTTGTGATTAACCTGTATCTCTCATGTATGTAAATGAGAAAGACAAAGAGACAGAAACACCTCTCAATATAATATTCTGTGGTCCAGTAAAACACAGCTTTTGACCTCAGTAGTAATCATAATCGATCGATTGTGTCGCCACAATTGAACATTCTGAGCTTTGTACAGATGGGTACAATGGCAGGCCTCTTGTATTGTATTAGATTGTACATTTATACCTATTAAAGGCTAAATATTGCTGTGTCATTAAAAGATAATTAAGTTTTTGTTTTATAGCTTGATCTTAATTCTTTATACCTCAGCAGCTTCACAGTGGAGACACAGCAGCACCACGCAGCTTTACATTAAGTGTATGAAAGAGCATAGTTTTCAACAAGTCCACAGTTTAATCCAATTATCCAAACCACTGATTTGGAAGTGAGTGCAAATTGAAGTTATTAGGCAAGGCAAGTTAATTTGTATAGCTCATTTCAACAAGGTAATTCAAAGTGCTTTATGTTGGATATAAAAGGCATCAAGACAAACTGTAAAAGCAATATAAGGCAATAGAAAAAAAGCATTTAGATAGAAATTAAGAGTTAAATGGAAAATAAAAATAAGAAATACAAGAGTTGGTTGGAAAATAAATAGATAAAAATAAGAAGTTACAGTGCAGTTAGTGGCTATTTATTATCATTATTAATAGAAGGCAGTGGTAAACAGAAAGGTCTTCAGCCTTCATTTATTATCGAAACTGTCTATTGTAAACATGGACAGTGAGTTTACCACCAACTATTTGAATAATCTTATATTTGTTTAAGTCATTTATCGAGCAAGTCTCAAAACATTCTCTTGTTTCAGCCTCTCAAATGTTAGGATGTCACTGTAAACTTAATATTTTTGGTTTTTGGACATTTGGGTGGACAAAGCAAGATGTGGAGATGTCAGCTTGGACTCTGGGAAATTCTGGGAAAAGACATTCTCACTATTTTAAGGAATGGAATCAAATGTATTATTCTGAGTTACTGGTTTAAATTATGTTTAAGCTTATAAGATTCATTCAGAAAAACAGGGTTAAACATAATGATTTTATCTTTTTTCTGTCACAGAGCTCTCTCAGAAAGCCTCATCACTCCGCTGGAGCTGAAAATGGAGGAGTGGAAAAAAGTGGCCAGTCAGCTGGACAAAGATCACGCCAAAGGTACATTAACACACTAACACACACACACAGACCTGCACAGGCAAAAACTTTCCCTCATTCTCTGCTTGTTATTGTTTTTCAGAGTACAAGAAAGCCCGAGCAGACATCAAGAAGAAATCGTCAGACACCATTAAACTGCAGAAGAAGGTGAAGAAAGGTAAGAAGAACGCGAACCTTCATCTCACATCCATGAGGTTTTCAGCAGCACTGCAACGTAAGAGTGTCAGTCAAGTTATTTTGTCAGACAGTCAAAAGCAAAAAGAAGGTAAGGGGGTAGTTTGTCAGTGGTGAAGCTGCAGATATCAGAGTGTGCTTACTTCAGAGGAAGACGCCACCTGCTGAATATGAAAACCATCTTCCACAGAGTGAGATAATCCTCCACAGTAAACATAAGGAGTCTGTTTGATCCTGCCCTCATTGTGCTGAGATAAGTGTTTTCAGATCTCTGCTGCGTTACGTTATGCTCTGCCTCCTGTCAGTCACTAGACACCCGGAGGGAAGAAATAATCCCTCTGAAACATGTTTCCCTGCTACTTTAACCACCACGTTTAATATATTTTTCTTCAGCCAGGAAAAGTAGATAAGCTTACCCTTTCGATATCATTAAAGACAGATCATTTCATCTGTTTCATCCATTTTGTGGTAAATATTTAACAGTTTTTTTCCTCCGGATGCAGAGTCAGGTTTGTCAGATTCAGGGGATGGAGCCATTTTACTTTTCTTTTTTTTCTTTTTTTTGCAGACATGAGTAACAGGATGTTTTTAGATACAGTGACCAGGCTTTCCTGAATCAAACAATGGCGTTGAACCCTCATACACTACAGGAGCCTGTTTCCAACTTGGGAGTCAGTAACCAAAGGGATAAGAAGAGAAATCTGAGGGGTCTCAATGTGGTTAACAAGATGGAAACGAAGACAAAATATTACTACTCTGACATTTTTTTAAAGCTTTGTTTTTTCTTGTAAAATACTGGAGAATTTGAACTTTTTCAGGACATAGTACAGTAAAGAAGGAAAATGAAGCGATATGAGAAGGAGACATCACTGCTCATTGGACAGTGTGTGATAAGAAGTAGTGAACAGGCACTGGGTCTTGTCTTGGGTCTTGTTGGTCTCGACACGCGTCTTGTCGTCTTGATTATGAACTTGACTTTGGACTTTGCTCTGAACCAGGGACTTGTTGGTATTGTCTGTCTTGACATGTGACTTGTTGCTTTGGATTTGGTACTTTCTGGTCTTAAATGACTTGATATCTTCCCAAAGAGCCTAAATATGAAAAAAAAATCTTTATTGTCTTGATAACAGATACATGTTGAATCACTACCTTAGCAGTTAATGCAATTGTCAGTGCAGACCAGTAGACAAACAATTACTTGTTTATGTCAAAAATTAAGCTTTAGGACTTAGACTTGACTTGGAACTTGCTGGATGTGACTTGGCACTTACCTGTCTTGACTGGGGCTTTACTTTGTGTTGTGTTGTGCTTGAGACTGATTTGAGACTCGGAGAACAGTGGCTCTTTCCCACCTCTGTTACTGAAACAGTTTTCAGAAGGTTGTCAGGTTTATGTTAGTCATCATTCTGTCAAAGTAGGTGTCTCTTTTTAAAAAATCTTAAATGTTGGATTTAATGTGCTGCAGCAGACGAGTAGACCCAAAATCTGGATTGAATTCACAGATTTCTGAGTAGTTTTTAAATCTTTTCTGTCTTTGAATCATCACCAAATCCAGACTGATTGAGAAGCTTCTTTGCTGTGACTCTTCGAGCCTGTTGGTTTTACCGTTACCGTAGCAACCCTGGCGTACTGCCAGGCCAGGCACCTGAGCCACGCCCTTCACCCCCCTGCTATCAAAAGCGACACACCCCATGGCTGCCATGGTTGCACCTTTGCCTTGCCATCCCATAACCGAAGACACTGAAAGCTTGCCAGGAAAGACTGCAGGCGACCTTATATGGTAGAAATAGAACGGAAAACGCCCAAGCACCACGTGCACAAACACTCATGCATGCATAAACACACACACTCACACCAGCATCAAAATGAAACCATGAGGCCTTTATACAAATGTCCTCGCTGACAAATCCAATACGCAAATGCACAGACACAAAAATAGTCCATACACACACAGTCTCGTTGCAGACCCGCCCATGGTAAACAGAGATGTCTGATGTGGGTTTAACATCTCTGAACATGTTTTCTGCTACGTGCCTTCTTTTCTTTCCTCCTTTCTTTCCCTCCTCCACACCATTCCCTTCACTTTCTTTCTTTTCTCTCAGTTTCAATCAATCATTGCAACCTTTTAGCACAAACTAAATCCCCAGAAGAGTTTTAAGCATAAATGATCAGAAAAGCGTCACTACTTGTGTGGGTTTTAGGCTTTCAAGGTGGAATAAAAACAGCATTCACAGGATCAGGATGCAGAGTGTCTCTCTTACATATTCCTCAGGCAAAAGGGTCTTTTACATTTGTAACATATAGTAAATATAGGCACTTGGCAGCTAGGTATTAGATTGGAAAGATGACTGAGTTTGTGCTTAGTTGTGAATAATTTATTTATGGAAAAGGGCGGTTTTTAGGATCGGTCAGCTTCTGTGATCTGGGAATATAGAGACATCACTAAAAGACAGACCGTACAGGAAATGGGGGCTTTCAGACAGTCTGACAAGTTGGAAACAAGCCAACAGTTTATCCAGATGATTTAAACCACTTAAAGGTCAACCTGAAGGTGAGCACAACGGAAATGTCAGCAATAATCCCTCAAACTGTTTGAGTACAATTACACTAAGTATGAAAGGTAAAGGTCGGAGCAAAAAGTGTCTGTTAACTGTCTGTTAAGTCTGTAAACTTTGGTGGATGTTGACAACAGGCCTTTTGGGTAATTATTTTAAGTTAAGTTTGTGTAAGTGGATCTCAGGTATTAACTTGGTGAATGAGTCTTAAATGCTGATAGAAGAGATGAACATATCTACAGAAATAAAACGGCAAGGCTCTGAGAGAGGATATAGTAAACAAGTAAGCAAGATAAATGCAAAGATTTAGAGCCACAGCTTCACATGTTGTCACCACGTAATGACACAGCACGCATGCACACACGCACACACACACACCCATGCGAACACAACCTTTCCTGCACAGTGTACCAAAATGGTTCTGTACACTCACCAATCAGGGCTTCACATTATAATTATCTCTGCTGTACAGTGCTGTGTGTGTTTGTGTGTGTTTGTGTGTTGTGTGTGTTGTGTGTGTTTGTGTGTGTGTGTGTGTGTGTGTGTGTGTGTGCGGACTCCATATAATAAGTAAGGACTAAACTGCTTTAGCTGTTGGTAAGAGAGAACTACTCCTAACAGAAGTCCAGTTATTTTCAGCCAAGAACTTATTTTAAAAAATCTTCTTGTCATCTTGTGGATTAGCTGTATTGAAATGTTTGTCATCTTCACAGTACTGCAGGTTTGTGGTCTCCAGCACACACACACCAGACAGTCCAGATACTGATGTCGTTATGTCACAGTTTCACTTAGAATGAAATATGTATCACTCTCTGTTTTTAGCAGTTTTCTTCTGGCTGCAGTTTTTTCCAGAAACTCTCCCAAGCTCAGTTTTTACTACAAGATTTAAATCATTTTCTGTCTTACAGTCTGTTACTGTCTGTCTCTCTTTTCCTCAGTTCACTTCGGTTCATTCTTCTTTTGTTGACTGCTGCAAAAATATATTCAGTATGACAAAGTGTACTAGAATGGAAAGAAAAACTTCATAACAGTAAACATCTGTTCCATCATTAATCATCCCATATGATTTTCTCTCTCTGTGTGTGTGTGTGTGTGTGTGTTTGTGTGTGTGCTCTGTCATTATGTGGCGTGTAACCACTTCAGATAGGGAATCTCTAACTGCTCAGAGACACAGAGAGGCAGATGAGTTGAGGAGAGTCCAGGAAATAGAAAGACAGACATAAAGATGCTGTTGGTTAGTCCCCTCCTCTTTATGAGACACACACACAAGGGTGGTCATGTTTTAAAAAAAAAATCAAGTCTGAATGAATGAGAGCTAAGACTCATTTTGTCCAAATGAAGCTGTATCGTAGACTTTGACACCTTTAAATTATAGCGATTACAATCATATACTAGAGTGTAATAGGGTTGTGCAGGGATGATGTATTTTTGTAGGCGAGCCCAGGAGTTAGCATCTTCCTGGTTCCCTCAACAAAAAGCCAATGAGATTTTTTCACTTGGTTTTGGATTGTTGCAAAAAAAATAAGTTCAGTGACTGACAAAAGTTTGTGATACTTAAATGGTCATAAATGAACACCACTGTTATGGTTTTTGAAGCCTATGTATAATCTCAAGCGGTAAAAGAGGAAGAGAGAGGTTTGTCTGTAGAAAAAGAGAGAAGGAAGTGTGTATAATGATAGAGACACGAAAATGGGAAAAGAAGAAGAAAGAAGAGAAGGTTAAAGATTGACGAGAGATGGATGGATGATGTAATTATCTCTCTCTCACAAGTGGTTGCATTAAAGACCGTGGGATGATGAAGAGGAAGAGGAGGAAAGAGATGATGTCATATGGCTGCTTTAACTGGAGAGACAGAGATGAAGAGACAGATAGGAGAAGGGGAAGAACGAGAGGGATGGAGATGATGGAAGAAAGTTAGTAATGATGCTGGAGAAGGAAAAGAGGTTTAAGATGGAGGAGGAGAAGCTGAAAATGTCAGAATAGGAGAGAAGATAGAAGACAAAGATGGTGGGGGAGAGGAGAGGTTGAACAATGAAGAGATGCACAAGGAAAAAATGTAGAGGACAGGAAGGAGTATTTTGCAGGAGGAGTTAAAAGGAGGAGAGAGGTATGAAGCGAGTGAGGAACAGTGAGGTGAAAGGAGGTGAAGTGTGTCAAATGTTCTCATTTGAATCTCAAGTTAGTTTTTTGCATGCAGCCGCTTCCTGTCTAAACCTGCCTTGGAGTAGCTCCATAACACCTGAACGAAACTACCTGGCTGCGCATCTGGCATTGATGTCGTCATCAGAATGTGACGCAGATGGTCTAGACTGTTGGATGAATAAGCCTTTGATAGCATCAGCAGGTTAGCATTGAAACTGAGAGCTCTGCTATTTGAGGAAATTAGTCATCGTGATTAAAAATATATATTGCAGGCATCAGCAGAAAGTACAAATGTGACTGTAGCAGCAGTTATGTGTCATCACAGCTGTTTATTGTTGTCTGTAACTTATCATAGATGACCAACAGACATCTAAAAGGAAGATATTTACAGAGTAAAGGGTGGTGAAGGTCTTAACAGGTCCACTTGGTTCCCAGTATCCAAGGCACAGCCCTGGACTGGAGTCATTGGTATAGGTGTTCTCTCATTTTCTGTTTAGCTCCTGTTTTTTGAAGATCAGTTTTACATTTACATTGGGTACACTGGCAGGATTTTCTCAATTCATTTAAAGCAACATTATGCAACTGTTTTACCTCAAAATAACAGCTTCGGGATCATTTTGATGGTTCACTGGTTTGTAGGGAGAATGGCGCTTCTGTCGTTCCCAGTCTGCACCCTGAACACCTGTTTTTGCTCTGTGTAACTTAAGTGAGCAGGTACGATCTCCCTCCCTTAAACTGCCATAATCAGGCCCAGCAAGTTCAAGAGTAATGCCGAACAGTAAATCAGTTAAAAAGACTTAGAAGTCATTAAAAACCAGTGCTCATCTCTTTGAACTTTGAAAATATCAAGAATTATAAACAGAGTTTGGTGTGTTTGTTACAGCGACAGCACTTCCTGCTCCAGAAGCCGAGGATCATGGGTAGTATACACTGTTCTGCTGTGTTTCAGTTCAGTAGAGTGGGTTTGCTCAGTGGCTTGTTAACAGTGTTGTTGATTCCTCATTTAACCCAGCCTGAGGCTAGCAGTACCTGTGTGTGTCAGGAATGTTAACAAACTGGTTTATGGCTAAAGAACATGCAGCTAAGGAGGCCCTTAGATATTGAGAGGTTGTAACAACTGGTTTCACTCTTGACACCTCAAGTCAATTTGTAGTTGCTCTGTGATGTTTTTAAACAATTATTAAAATAATTAGTAACGTTTTCATGTCAGTAAACATGTTCCTGTTATATTTTGTATATTATAACTTTTTATTTGCACCTCTAAGCACTGTATTCTGGACCTTTAGTGTCTGATTCGGTATTCTATATATTTTTTTTATAAATGAATCTCATATAAATCTTTGAAAATGGCTCACAAATATATCAGCTTAATACACACTTGGTGCTCCAGTGAGTATTCCTGCAGCAGGGTGGTGTATGTGGGACAAATTCACTGTTGTTTTTGGTCTTTTAATGGGATTTGTTGACAAAAAGAAACATATACAATATAATCAGAACTTTCTTTATGTTCTCATTTGGAAATAAATACAAGAGAGACACCTGTGTCATTAACATGAGCCGTGAGCTGCCAGGGTTGAGTGGAAAAATGACAAAAGTTCAGTTTGAACTTGAATCAAAAAACGAAAAAACACACAAGATGGAGACGTCACTCACCACCCATGCTGTTTGATTGACAGATTATCTCTGGGATAGTGATGGGAAAAGATTCCTCTCGTAATAACTTGTTGGGTTACATGTGTCTGACTTAAATAGAATTAAATTAGGATTAAATTACTTAGACTTTGTTGACTTTTCAGTCTCTTCTGTATTATTAAACGCAAAGTCCTATACATCTAGGCTTTAAGAAAAGTACAAGATAGCCCTGTTATAATCACTAGATGGCCATTATCTCTAAGTCAGAGAGTGATAATTGAGGTAGCTTCCATATTATGACGTAAAAAGCTGGAGATCCTGTTTGGAAACAAACATGAGGTGTTATTATGGTTACATTTCCCAGCTGGTGAGAATTAGCCTCATCTGAACTGTGTTTCACCTTTAACAGAGTGAATGAGTCGACTCTGTGGAGGACGGAGCTTCTGACTTCAGGTCTTTGTGTTTTTGTGGGTGGCGAGCCAGAGCCTTGTAGAAACACAGTCTGACAGCACACAGCCTGTGTGTGTCTGTGTGTTTCCACAGAGGCTAGACGTCAGGCAGACCAAGAGCATGCCGACACTGAGCTTCTGTTAGCAGCGTGGAAATTATCCTCTGTCCTCACCGTGCTCTCACTCGCACACCTGAGTGAATAGGCTGTGTTTAGGTTGAGCTTTATGACACAAAGTCTGCAGTGTGTGTGTTCGGCAGTGGAAACTGCTTCTTACTGTTTTCAACAGGATTTACTGTCTGTGTGTGTGCCTCTGTTTTTCTGCCTCCTTCCCTTACATGTAATTTTGGAGAGAATTTGTTTATGTTGTGTTGGTTAGAAAAATATCTCAAAGAACAGTTTGACTGAAGATCAGTTGGTGGGATTTTTCTTGGTGATCAGGATCTGGGTTTTCACATATTAGATGAGAATAATTTCAAACCAAAACAGATTATGTGTCATATCAGTGGAGAAACAGTGGTTGAATAAATAATTAGTTCCTATACTTAAAGGATAATAAATCTTTGGAATCAGTGCAGTATAGAGCAAGAGTGGTGTACCCATCCACTGCAAACAGCTGCTGCAATCTAAACAAACGATGCAATTGTCCGCATCAAAGTACGTCCACTAAAGTGCTTGTTTTTGCCTCAAGGCTCATATTGTTATTATATGTGTCTGACAACATTATGGATAGGACATGCAGAGATGGTAATGACTGGTGCCGACATCATGAATATGGCTGCAAGGCGTTTTCTTTGGGGCTGTGAATGTCTGCAGTTGTCAGTTTGTTTAACGACTTTCCAGTGAATCGGATCCTTTGCTGTGCTGACAGGCTCTTGATCGTCCTTGTTGAATAAGACAACATTTAATTCTTCCTTTTGTCAATGAGTCTGTTGAGAGATATATTATTTCTGAGAAGATAAGTCAAAGTATTTTTCAGTGTATCAGAATGGTATCTTAATTTTGTAATAGTATCATTTTCTTAATTAACTGGTCAGGTTTTATTTGCAAAATCTTAAATATAATGCCGTCTAATAAATGTACTTGACTATGGGTCCAATATTTGTTAAAATGTACTAAAGTGGAAGTGATAGGCACAGCTCATGCATTGTTCTTAATATGTTGTGCTCCTCCTCCGTCATGGATATTTTACATTCAGTGGGATGTTTTGTGCAGATGGTCTCTGGGTCAGATATATTCTCTGCGGTCAGACACAGTTCAACACTCAATACAACTCTGTCAGGTCTCCTCCCCAGTATGGTCTGAAAACATCATTTCTAACTTGTTTACAGTCTGATTCATTCAAACTGGCTGCACTGTGGTGAGATTAACCAGTTTTATTGTGAGTGGTGTTTAATCTGTAATATTCTGGTTTTGAACTCTCTTCATGTTCAAATCATCATATCATCTAATTTTGTTTAGTCCATTATTGATTTTTTGGGTGGAGGAGGCAGGCGGTTGGTGGAGATTTGTTTCAAAGGTGTGTTTTCTGGGCAACTCGGTCAGATCTCAGTGTCTGCCACCCAGATTCATCCACTAGTTGTGGAGTCTCTAGTTACAAGATCTTAAACACAAAATGTGATAGTTATGGTCTAACTGGTTATGTAGATGATGAGGGCTGTATTAAATTTGTGATGAAATACAAATCTTTCATGAGTCAGAACTGCTCCAGTATCTCTAGTTGGTTTTTTGTAAGTGGTTTTGTCGAAAGACTGGGTTTCGGTGATGGTTGGTTCAGAGGTTTTGAGTTATAGATATAGTAAACAATCATCATTGCAGAGAGAGATCTCGTGTGTTTTTTATCAAATTCATATTTCCCTTTCTTATATTTTCTCAGTTTGTATGAAGTGGTTCAAATCAGGTCAGATGATCTCTCTCTCTCTCTGTGTATTTATCTCATCATGTGTCTGGAGTCTGGGGTGTCTGATGTTTTAAATATTATCAGTGTATCAGGTTATAAATGGTCAATTCATGGTTTCAGGTTCAGCCAATTCATGTGTCTTTCTTTTGTGATTTTATTTATACAGTTTACGTCTGCTATCTAGGTTTCTCTAATATTGACAAATGTGGCTAATGATCTGTTGTGGAAACTTTGTCTAACTATCAGTTCAAAACAGGATGATATTTCATTGTTGAAAGAATTCATTTAGATTTATAATTTGTAATGTTTCTAGTAATTTCTTCCTGTGTGTGTAAGGAAGGGCGAGGTGCAGGGGCCAGCTGGTGGCACTGCAGAATGCATGCCGTCTGGAGACACAGGCAGGCAGTGTGAGAGTGGTCTGTGTGTGTGTGATCTGCAGCCGGACATGGTCGCTGGGCGGGTGGCTGGACCATTCTTGGATCAGTGCTGGACCAAATTGATGTTACTAATAGTATCATTATATAGGTACGAATAATATATGATCTCATACAAAATAATCATTTCAGGTTTTGATCTTTTCATGACAGTAATCTTTAGTCTCTAGTCTTTGATCATTCATTTTAATCTAAGTCTAGTTTGGACAGGTTCTTCCTCCCGTGCTCTGTCAAATATTTTATAGGTTCAGGCTCCTGGGTGGTGGTTTGATCACTAAAAGTAGTAAATGGGTCCAAAACTCCATTGTATATTTGTTCTTGGACTAATTGTTCATTTAACATCAATCATAATTATGTTGTTATGATCTGGATCAGTGAGATTAGTTCTCAATCTCAGATGTTCATATTCATAGTATTGTTTTAGATGACTTCTTCTGTTTCTTAAATTATATTATATATTTCAGTTTATTATGGACCTCTGGACAGTCTTGTCTGGTTTGGGCTCTTTGTTTGCAATGACAGGAAATCTTGGCTACAATAATATTTTTTACTTCCTGGATGTGGATGTAGATGCCAAATATTTTGAACCATATTTGTTCATATTTGATGGATATTCTGTTGATTTCAAGAAACTGAACGACCTCAAACCAAGGGCATAGGCTGTCCATGTTAGTTTTATTGTATATATAATTTCAATAGTGATGTTTTCTTCAGTTCACTAGTATTCTTTTAATTAAGTATTCTCTAAGCAGTTTTGGCATCAGGTGTGTGTTGATCATATCTTTATCAATTCCTTCTTTTTTATTTCTTCCATTCCGTCTCAGGATAATTATTTCAGGTTTATGTAATCTAGTTGCCATTAGATCATTGTTTCATTATGTGACAAATTTTTATATTGTGTTTATATCATATATATTTATATATAAATCGTATCTGACTAATAATGATTATGATATAACCTATTCTGTCATTTAACCTCATAGCCTCCATTTTAATGATTTTGGATCATTAATTAGTAGTTTTATTTAAGTTATATATTGATGTTGATATAAAATAATTCCTTAAATTTAATAACATATATATATTATCAAACATGATGTGGAACCTAAAATGTTTCCTAAATTGACTCAGACATATAGTGGACAAATATAAGGGACAAACCTCTCTGCATCTAGCAGATGCCAATATCAGGCTGTACAAGCGGAGTCTAGCTCTGAGTTTGCTTCCATCTGTTATAATGTGATTACGTTTCAGTCAATTGTTTGGTCTATAAATTAGGTCATTAAAACTTCAACATATTCAGGTAAATATAATTGATCTTATTTTGACAAGTTGTGTATTTCTGTATATTATATTAATCTGTCAGATATATCTTTTGAACTCCTGATGGAAGTTTGTTGTAATGCCCTTTATACTGGTGTATGATATTGATCTTCAGTTTGTGTTTGAATTGAGGAGTTTATTTCCAAAGTGCAAAACTAAGTTTATCACCCAACATCTTTGAAGTCTCTAAAGACAGTCAACTGGATAATTCAAAGCCACTATTAATGTTGTTGATCCGTGATTTTTGATGTAACTTACAAACCCAACAGTGAATTCATCTCTTGATATATCCATTATTCTGCTTATGATATATAAAAACTTTCGTGTATACTAAAAATAGTCTGGTACCTCTGTTCTAGTAGCATTTGTCAAATGCAAAACAGACGAACAAGTAAACTAGGGGGTTCTAATTACTTATGGTTGTTATAATAAGTGTTTCAAGCCTGAAGCACTTCAGGCGTTTAGCTTTTGAAAATCAAGCTTCACTTTGGATCCGGCTTTCCTCAGTTACAGTTAGTTATTTTAAAACAAAGCTGTACAAAGAGGATTTTCTAGGACTTGGATTTCAGTGAACAAATAATAATGTAAAACAGATTGATTTATTTACAGTTAAATGTATTTGAAATGGAACTGAAACTGCATTAAAACAGAGTGCATTTAACAGTTTTAATGCTTCTCTTTATGATTGTTTTGGGATCTGCAGAGATGGATGTGTGACTATTTAATATTATAGAATTAACCTGGGACTTCTGTGATGGCTCCATGGGTATACTCAATGTGCTACGTTTCTGTGTTTTGACTGGTTTGGTTTGTTTACCACGGGATGCGGTTGGCCTTCAAATCAGATGGCTGCTGGAAGTGGGGGGCAGAGAATGGCCTGTTGGCGCCCCACACAGCATACCACCCACCATGGAGAGGGGTGGGCCTGCATCTGGAAAGGTGCATTCAGCAGACACTGGGCAACAGTTGGAGGCACTCTGCCTCTCCTCATATTTGTGCCTGTGCCTTGGTTTCTCTCACCTTGTCACATGCTGCACTGTTTCATCTTGTGAGTGAGAGATGAGAGCAAGGCAGAAAGAGACAGGTAATGAGAGAAGAACAATGGGGTCAAGGGACAAGGAGGAGGAGAATGGTCTGCCCTCCATCCGCGATAATGTGCCGATCTGAGCTGTCGACTCTCATGGTGGTGGGCGTTGACAATGGGGCTTGTTTCGTGCTCATGAAGAACCCAGCTTCATCTGTGTGAAGACAAACAGCCAATCGATAGACAGGTGCTGCAATACGCGGGCTGCCGTAGACGTCGGAAAGTCTCGGAATGAACCATCTTCGTCGACCGCTGGCCTCTATCTTCTGCGGATCGCAAAGAATGTGTCTCAAGAGAGTGTTAATTCGGCAAACGTCGCTGAGTCAGACTTCTGTTTAACTGCTGTTCAGTTCTGTTCTGTGTTCAGGATAGTACAGGTATGGTTTAATGTTCCGTTGTCGGACGTGACTATCATGTTTCTTAAAGGGAAGAAGCTCTGTTAACGGTTAACCTTGCTCGCGAAATCTGAGATCTGAAAACAATACGGCGTTTAAACTAACTGTGACTGAGGTTGGAAGATGACGATTTTCAAAACTAAAGCGCTCTTGGAAATAGGGCTGGTATGCTGGGCAATCCATGATTGGAACCCACCGTTCTCTGTCTGTCGACACTCTGACTACTCTCTCCTCAAATGCAAATGTTACTGGGCTGGGAGGTAACGTGCGACTGATGAGACAGTGGTGATTTCCACATTTGATGTTTTTGAGCGGTATTTCGGCAATGGGCTGGATACGCGAACAATATTTGATGGGGTCAATTCACTGGCGGTTTCAATCTTCGCGGTTCGTCGCTGACTCTCAACGCGGCGTGACGGTGGCTGGATTACCTGAAGACAATAAACTGACTTGGCGCTGAAGACTCTGTGTAAAGATGTGATCGCTGGTTTTGCTGATAAACTCGCGGTGCCTGAAGCTCGGTGTGTTCGTCGTTCTGTGAGATGCGGACCGCTGACGAACGCCGCCCGCCGCTGTGTTCACGCCGGTGGGGGCGACCTGACGGGCTTCCGTCACGGGTGGTGAAAGGCGTGACGGGTATCAGACGGAAGGCAAGCGTCAGATCGCCACGAAATACGCAACGGTCGAAATGAAATGATTTGCTGTTTCTTCCCGTTTTATGTTGCCTGAATATGTTGGGTTACAGACCAATGATCGAACAAAACAATCTGTTAAGATATAATCGCGACCTCGAACCGACATTGACTGGCGTTTATAATCGCTGGTTAATATTGAATGGAAATCGCTCCGCGACATCGCTCTTCTGGTCTCTGATAACAAAATAGTAAAGTAGTTGAGTGTCCTCTTGTCCTGAGGCCTCACCAGCCAGTCGGTGTGGGGAGGCTGGGTTCACATCAGTATGTTTGAATGATATTGTGGCGGCTGTGTTGTTGGAATTTGGGGTGTGGTGTTATGTCGGCCGACGTCACTGTCGGCCCGGCTTATGAAGCTTTGGTTCCGTGCTGGCAAACGAGGGCCAGCTGGCTCGAGGTAGAGAATCGACTGCTGGTGTCGTTAATGATCTCAGTCGACAGCAAAAGACGGTGTTGGAGGGCTACAGGCGAGATTTCAGATGGTGGTGGCTGACGATTGCAACGTCGAAGAATCTGCTGTCGGTCGAACTGACGTCTCAGGGGCGTCGAGATGATGAACCGAACTGCGGTCTAACAAACACGTGAAGGTCGAAAAATCACTGCACAAGCAGCGCTGGCCGTACCTGTTTTATGCATAAACCACCTGCGAATGAGATTTAAAATGATCGGTGGCTCAATTTCGGGATAAACAAACTGAATTTGAAACTCCTGCTGAGTCTGGTTTGACGGACGGTAAAGGTGGAATCAGAAGATGAAAGGAGTGAAGGATGGCTGACATCGGGCGGTGAGCCGGTTGGGCGATGGGGAAGGGCACTACAGGCGGAGTTGAAGATGAGACAAATGAGTTGTGTCTTTGCTGAATGATCATGTCCTGTGACTGTGACGTCGGTGGCAGTGGCCGGCGGCGTAGCTGCTGGCGACATGACTGCTGCTGGCGGCGGCGGAGGACTCGCTGAGGGAACCGCCCGCTTTCGTCACGGTCGGCGCGAGGAGGGCTGGGAAGGACCAAAGCGATGATGTCATGGCTGACCTGAAACTCATTAAAGGCGGTTACTGTTGATGGCGTCCTCTGTAAAATCGGCGATGTTTACGTTTTGATGGAATTCAGTTTAAAATAGTTCGTTGGCTGGTAAATAAATTTTCGAAATGTACAGTAGTGATAAAAGGTGCCTACATTCGCCATCACAATATTTGTTATAAGGCTCATGATATATTCATCATGCCCTGATTTGGTTTCCGCAGTTCTGAGAACCACCTGGCTGCAGGGAACAATAGTCAGGTTCGGCATTTGGTCAGCCTGGGTCAATGATCCTTCGTCAGTGAAATGTTATTGGCTTTGAATTTCACCGTCGTTGCGACAGGCTGGGCTCGGGAGGTTGACCCAGAGACAAAAATGCGCGGTCCCGTGGTCAGTGATCGCCTGTTACGATATGGCTGGGGCCTGGTGTGAACAGAGGTTGAGGTCGTCTGGGCGGAGGCTGTCGTTTGAAATGCTGTGTCTGTGTTGTGTTTGATGACGTTGGTGACGGTGACGGTGTTACCTGGATAGTATCCGTCACAACGCAGCGGTGAAGGGAACGTGATTATAATGCATGGCTGCCTGGTGGATTGATGTAAGTAAGCGGTGGTCGAGGCCCGATGTGGTTGTCGTTTAAATGTTCGTGCAAAATGCTGGTTGCTGGTGCCTGGTTTTCTGTTATTGTCATGGCTCATCTCGGGTTTAGTGTCGATCGGGCTCAAACACCTGGTCGTTAACGGACTGGGATGTTTTGCTGTATTTCATAGCTGGGCGATCGAAATGAAGGTAATTGGCAGATGATCATTGGTTACGGCGCAACTGACGGGACCACGGAACTTATCGAGACAAAGCCAAAACCAAACCGGTAAGCTTTGTTGATATGATGATGTGTGTGTGTGTTACCTTAACGTCTTCTCTTCCTGGACGGAAATGTGCGGGCTTCGGAGGTCTGTGGTGTGGTTAGTGGGGCTCTTTCAGTCAGCTCACCTGAAACGGGCATGGCTGCACAAACTCTGGGCGCGGGCAGGGGCCGCATTTAAGACAAAAGCAGGGCAAGGACTTAAAATGCGATTTTCTTACTGTCAACCGTCTATGAACAGGCCGGGCTCTGGCACTGGCACACAGCAAATGTGCAAACAGAAGAAACTGTAACATTGTGCGACCGTGGTTTCGTCGCTGGTGGGCTGTTTTCTGTTCCCTGAACAACAATTAATAGAAGACGGAAGCAGAATAAGATCTGGCTGAATGCGAATTGTGCAATCGGTCGTGCAGTTTGACTACAATGGGTTTTGATGCGAAGGAAGAGATCCAGCATCGCCAAGGCTGTGAAGGAGATGGTTGCCTGTCGCTGACTCGGTGGAGATTTATTGGGCTCGGCTGTCGTTCGTGGAGATGATGCTGCGGGTGGTCGCCCGGCGTGTTGATCTCGTCCTGGCTGCACGTAAGATAACTGACGTATGATAGGCTGAGGGCTGGCGTGGTGATGGCGGTTCGGCGTGTTTACACACGCAGGACGTGCGAACTGCGGCGTGTTCAGGCTGGCGGCGGCCGCCTCCTCTGTCAGCCTGCTGCTGCTAAACCTCCTCGGGACGGCGTGCTGCGGTTGGCATCTGCTCGCTGTTACCGATCGCTCTGAAGGCTACCTGGGAGAATGATGAGGCTGCCTTGAGTGTAGATCTGGTCGTCGAACAGCGGGTCTGGCAAAGCGTTTCAAAATACTCCAGAAATGTTGTTTAGAGACGATGGTTTCAGGGGTTTCCACAGTTGGGCGATTAGCGCCGGCTTCATTGGGTAACAGAGAAACTTCGGATAACGGTTTGATAATCACAAAATAACTCAAAGAAGGAATGGACATGCTGGGTGTTGGCTGGTTGTGAATTGGTCGTTATAACCTGATGCGCTGATAATGACGGTTACGATATCGATGACCTGGTGGCTCGGTGATGCGCGATCTTAAAGTCGAAATTGTTTACTACGGTAATGGCGTTTAAAGGGAGGACGGTTACCTGAAAAGTCTGAACAGACAGGTACGCGATACCTGAACAGAAGAGAGGAGAGGTGGTGGGCATCGGCTGTCTGTCACGCATGTGCTGACCTTGTCGTCCTGTTGGAGCCCTGAAGCCAGCACTTGGCACCGGCACATGTTAGCAATGGCTCATTTATGAATTTCTGCTGAGCTGGAAAACGGTGACACTATAGAAATAATTGTTTAAGGGGCTGTGTGATGTACTACATTGTTTACTGGACTCCTCACCAGCATGCAATCGTCGTCGACCAGTCAGACCACGCTCAGGTGCTGTGAGCTCCAACCGGAAGGATTTCTCTGGGCAGTCTGGCTAAAATAAAATCCTTTATTGGCGCTCATCTGGAGGTGGCAACCCTCATCCTCCACATCGCTGGCCAGTTAGGCTGATTAACTATCACTGGGCGGGCGGTCTGGATCTCCACATCCTAGCCAGTGGGATAGTCAGGTGAACACGGAAATAAAGGAAGCGCGCCCGCCATCATTACCGCGGCAGGTGCCGCGACGGACCTGGACTGCGGCTATCGGTGTGCTGGGGCCAGGGGCGGCGATCCTGTGCGGCAGGCGGGCTGGCCGCCCGAGCCGCCTCCGCGGCGGCGAAATCGACACTGGATCATCGAGACCCGTAATCGTCTGAGGCGTCAGTGGGCGGGTGGTTGTCGCGCGCGCGCGGTCTGAACTGTTGTGTGCGCAGCGAAGGTGGGGAACTGGCATGGCCGCAATGATTTGATGCGGGCGTAACCTGCCGTCATGAAAGTGGTGGCAATACGACCACCGTCCGAGATGAGCTGGCGGGGTGTTTTCGTGGGGAGGAGACGACGAGCGGTTATATTTCCGGCGATGGTTGATGATCAACTGACCTGATTAGTTAGAACCTGCGGTGAAAGGCGGGCAAACTGTTCGATCTGCTGTGACATACAATCTAATCACGGTCAGGCGATGGCGGAAAATCGCCATTGAAGGACCCAGGCAATGCGCAGGCTGGCTATAAACAGTTCATTCTGGATCAGCTCACTCTGCACTGTCCCATTTGGTTGAAAATGGACCTGGTCAGAAGTACATTGATGGGCGTCGATAGTGGTTATGTTCGTTAAAGGTGCAAATAGGCTTTCCGTGAACAGCGGACATTCAGAATGGCGCCTGGCCAGCTGAGTGGATACGTTCGATGTACTGAGTACTGTGCTGATTCTTCGTACCGATATGGGCTCCGTGGGCGAAAGTCATTGCGAGCGAAGCGGAGCTCCTGGAATGCTGCTGGATTGACAGATGCTGTTGTTGGTAATGTGGTGCCCTGGGTGCAAAGATCTGGTCGCTATTCAACCACTGAAAATCTGCAAAAACTGACAGGCTCGGCGACTCTGTGACAAACCAAAACCTTTCTTTTAACAGCGATATTGCGTGTTTCTGGAAAGGACGCAATCGATGTCGCCGCTCTCTGCGAGATCTAACCGCATAATGTTGTCAGTTTATGTATGAAATAGCTCTTTGCTAATGGTTCTTTGATTTAATCATTCGTTCGTTTGAATGCGGCCATTGTTTGCGGTCGGTCAGGTGCCACTCTTGGCTCTATGCTGCGCTGGTTCGGGGTTGACCCGTCGCTGGTGGACGGTGTTGTTCGACCGCTGTTTGCTCCGCGATAGACGGTTCGGTGTTCTCGTCATGTGACCAGTCGTCATGAAGGGTACGCGGGTCGACGTTCTTTGAGGATAATTTTCTGACAGCGCAACGTAAACAGTTCTCTCGAGGTCCAGTGAGGAGGAACGGAAAAGGTGAGAGACTTTTGCACAGGGTGTCGATCCTCGTGAGAACGGTGAGCGTTTCGCCGAACTGCACTGAACTTTCGTAAAGCTCGGCCTGGGCTGCGGCCCTGTTCGCTCCGGATGGCGGTGGAGGCAGGCCGAAGGATGATTTCGCGGCGCAACGGCTGAAGCTCCGGTGTTCGACATGCTCGCGGTCTGCCTGGCGATCGTGGAGGCTGCACAGTTGCAGACTGTCAGCTCGGGCTCTGTTCGCCTGGCCTGAGACGGTCGAAGCTCAGATCTCACGGAGGTCGACTCATTCACTCTGGTAAGGTGAGAACACAGTTCAGATGACAGGCCAGCTGAGGAAATGTGAACCATGTTTACCTCGTGTTGTTCAAACAGGATGTCAGCTTTAGATGTGTGGGCTATCGGTGTCGCTCTGCGACAGGACAATGACCGTCTGTGTAACGGGCTGTCTGCTGTGAAACCTGGATGTATGGACTTTGGTTGTGCGGAAGGACTCGTCAGCAAAATCAATCCTGAATTTAATTCTATTTAAGAATCGGACATGTGACCCAACAGAGTGCGGGCCCTTGGCCGGGAGATAATCGATCAGGCGGCGTGGTGGTGGTGGCGTCTCCTTGTTTTCGTTTTGATTCAGGATCAAACTGAACTTTCGTTCTCCATCAAACCGTCGGCTGTTGGTGTCTGCTGTTCAGGTAATTTTGTAAGGGATTGGTCCTCGCCTGTGTTCTTTGTCAACAATCCCGATGAGCCAAAAGCTGTTGGTGGTGTCCTCCTACTAAGAAATCTTAGACACCAGTATAACTGATATGTTGTGAGCCGACCTGAATTATAGTTCATTGTAAAAATATGTAAATGCAGATCGGCTGCTAAAGGTCCAGAACCCGTGTGGAAGATGCCAAAAGTTGTAAGGCCTCATGGACGCGACAGCAGTGCTGGTGTGGTGGCGTGACAGTGGTAGTGGCTCGGATGACCTGCTCGGCTCTGGGGCACTCCTTAACTGCATCGTTCTTTGTATAGGCTCCAGTTGTTAACATTCTGTTTACACACAGATATGTGCGGGCTGGAATGATGGTCTTGTCGCTGCCGCCGAACTGAAACTGGCGATCGCCGCGGTCAGCTGACGATGCTGTCGCTGTATTTGCGCAGCTGTTTATAATTCTTGTTCGGATTCAAAGAGTGAGCACTGATTTTAATGACTAATCTTTGCAACTATGTTCGGCATTGAACTTGCTGGGCCTGATATGTTTGATTTAAGGGGAGATCGTCTCACTCGCCAGACCACAGGTAAACAAGTGTTCGAGAATGCGAACTGAAGGCAGCAAAACTTCCGTCCCTGGCTCAGTGGGCTCTCAAAATGATCGGCTTCGGTGGTGGTGCGTAATCTTTAAATCTGTGTGCAAATAAACGATCTTCAAAAGCAGGGCTAAACAGAAAATGAGGAGGAACACCTGCTCAGCGACTCCAGGCGTAGCGGAATACTGAGACGAAATGAACCTGTTAGACTGCTCACCCTGCTACTCAGCAGGCTATCTTCTTTTAGATAATGCTGTTGATCATCTGTGATAGTACGAACAACAATGAAACGGCTGGATGACGCATAATACTGTACAGTGCGGCTATCTTTCTGCGATGCTGCAACTATTTTTAATCCGCGATGACGGTAACGGGCGTTTCAATGCTGGCTGCTGATGCATCGAAACCTCAACGATCGACACTGCAAAATGCGTATCAATGCCAGATGCGCAACCAGCGTTTCGTTCGGAAAATGTTAATGGGCTTCTCCCAGGCGGGGACTGGGCAGGCGGCTGCATAAAAATGGCGGGTCAAGCTGGGGCGGTGACACACTTCACCTCACTCGCTGTTCACTCGCGCTCGCTACTCTCGCTGCTCGCCGCAGCTGCTCGCTGTCTCGCGCTGCCGCGTCTCAGTGGCGCCTCCCCACCCGTCTTCATCTTCTCCTGTTCTGATTTTCAGCACCTCCTCATCTTCGCTCTTGCCTCATTTCTTTGCCTCATCATCCCCTATCTGTCTCTTCATCTCTGTGCAGCCATGGTATCGTCTCTTGCACGCCGTCATCGCGGTGGCTCTGACCGCGGGGAGGAGGACAGACCCGCATCGTCGTCCGTCTGGGTGGCAGCCTGGGCCTGGGCCGTGCTGCACTTCCTGGTGGGCTCCGTCTTTGCGGCGGCGGTGCTCATGGGCCTCAGGGGCAGTGTTCATTTATGTTTCGACTAGTATCTGAAACTTTGTCGATCGCTGAACTTGTTTGCGGTCAGGCGAAGTAGTCATTGGCTTTGTTGGGGAACCGGGGAAGATGCTGGCTCCTGGGCTGTGCGTCCTGCGGCAATTACTGCTCTGATGTGATTGTGTCGCTAATTCAAGGGTGTCAAGAATCTGCGATGCAACTTTCATTGAACAGGTAGTCTTAACTCGTCCAGACAATTTTAAAACATGACCGCCCACTGTGTGTCTCTGCGAAGGAGATCATCGCGCCTCCTCTCCTCTTTTCTAGCTATGAATCTCTCTCTCTGTGACAGTGAACCTACTCAGTGGTGCACGCCACCTCGTAACGGGCTGCCTGGCTGCACGGAGAGAGGAAATCATGTGGGATGATTAATGATGGGACAGATGTTTACTGTTATGGTTTTCTTTCCGTTCTAGTGCGCTTTGTCATGCTGGTGCTATTTTGCGGCGATCGGCTGAAAATGAACGAAGAAGACAGACGAACATGAACAATGATTTAAATCTTGGTAAAACTGAAGCAGGAAAGTTCTGGAAAAGAGCGACCGAAAGAAAACTGTAAACGGAAGGTGTTCATATTTCATTCGAGAAACTGTGCGTCGTATCTGGCTGCGTGACGGAGCTGTGGAACAAACGTTGGCTACAGCAATCCTGGTGGTACAGAAATCAGTTCGACATCTTGAACTCTATTGAATGGTTCTCTCTTACCAACAGCCAGCGTTTGAATCGCCTGTCTCTGATCACGCACCGCAAACACACGCAAACACGCACAAACACCTGAAACACACACAACAGAATAGTGTGAGGCCTGATTGACAGTGTGGGGTGTTGTCTCTTGGAAAAGTATATTCACTGTCAGGTGATAATGTTGTCTCATGAGAATGTGCGGTGTGTGTGTGAGCTGTGGCTCGGGTGGGGAGCCTGTGGATGTTCATCTCTGGCGTTGGGCTCGTTCGCGGTGTACCACGAGATCACCCTGAGCAACCGTAATTGCAAAGACGTCGGCATCCACCGGGGCCTGGACGCTGGTTAACGAACGCTCGACCTTACCTTCATGCTGGTGGTGCTCAGGCGGTTATTGCTGATGTGTATGCGCTGGTTGACTGGTCGTTGATATCATCGGTCATCGACCGGTATTTCAACTATCGGTATCTGGCCCATTCCTGTGCGGTCTGTCTTCGGTAATCTCTGCTATTCAGATCTGAAGCTGACCGATCTAAAACGCCGCGCATAAATAAGTGTTCCTGACGGCACAAATGATCATCTTTCAATCTATCGGCTGTAGTCTGTTATGTTAGTATGGTTTCCACCCCAAAATCATCATAGTGCGCCAGCTCAGTACGCAGAGAATGAGCTCTGATTTGTGTGGGAAACTGGGTTGTACTAGGGTGCAGTAGACGGGTGAGAACTTTGAGGAGGAAAGAGAAGTGAGAGGAGGAGAAGGAGGCGTGTGAGGTATCGTTCGGAGATGTTGAGCCCACGTCGGACGTCACCGTGGTGAGGTCTGGCGGACTGTGGACATTTTTTGTGCGGCCTGCGTTGCGTGAACGATCGGCGGTTCGCCTGGTGCCTCATTTTAGATGCTGAGAACAATGATGTTGTGCGTGCGTGATCGTGCGCGGTGAATGCTGGGCGTTCCGTTCAGCCCCGTAGTCGTACCAGTGCCTCGGCGAGGCTGGTCTTCGAATATCGGATAACGAGAACAGATACTGACCGTGACGACCGTGAAGTCGTCAGTAAACTTTGATGGCGGAGATGAAGAATGACTCGGGTGCCAACCTGACGATGCGCTCGGGTGCTGCGACGGTAAAGGCAAGTAACGGGCTGCGGCGTCACGCGCAAGAGCTCAATCGGTCGGACGGTGGGCCAGTTCAGACGGAAAGGTTGAAACTACTCGAAGTCTGTTCAATCCGGTTGAATAACAGATGTAACGGCGATGATCAACGTTCAGATTTTTAAAGGACACCTGCTTTGTTCGGTGGCATGGTACGGTGACCTTCTGAAGGCTGTTTCGGTGACGGGGTGAGAGAAAGGTACGTTCTCGATCTCAAATCGATCAGCCTGCCTGACAGGCCCCGGTCAGAACAGTGGTCACCAGGGTCACATCAACGGGGACCAGAATCGAAGTCCTGAGATCTGAGAAGCAATTTTTGAGCATGAGCAAGTGGTGTTTGTCTGCTGGTCTGCGCAGTGAGCCGTGGCTGCTGGGCGGTGATTCGGCGGCTGTTGTCTGTTGTCAGACAATAAAGATTTTTCATGTTGGGCTCAGCGGGAAGATATCAGGGGTCATTTGGACTGAAGTGCAAATCGAGCAACAAGTCATCAAGGGCAGACAATACTGCTGGAATCCCTGGTTCGATAATCAGTCAATTCACTAATCGAAACGTTCGAGACGTAAAACAACTGAAGACGAACCAGTGTATCACCACGCTGTCCAATGAGCAGTGATATCGCTTCGCTCGTTGCTCTTTACTGTACTGACTCTGAAAGAAGGATCTCCGGTGACTGGAAAAAACGAAAACTGAAAAATGTCGGAAGTAATGTTTTGTCTTCGTTCCGTCTTGTTAACCACATTGAGACCTCGGGCCCTAATGTGTCGCGCAGTTACTGACTCCAGTTGGAGGCAGACTCGCAGTGTAATGAGGTTCCGCGCCATTGATTCGAGAGAAACGCGACACTGTCTGCTGTTGCCGAAAGAAAGAAAATAATGGCTCCGTGATCGGCGGCCTGACTGCATCCGGGAGGAAAAACGGTGAAATATTGCCACAAAATGGATGAAACAGATGAAATCATACTGTGAAAATCTTCACTCTGCCTGTGGCGCCGTGGACGTAACGAGAGCACTCTTTCAGAAGGATATTCTTCCTCGAGTATCAAAACCTCCGCCTCTTGCTAACGAGATCTGGCTATCAAACACCAACGGACGGGATCAAACAGACTCGCATGCTGTGGAAGATGGGCTGTATTCGCGATTGAGGTCTCTGGTGGCTGCTCTGACCGCGGGCGCTGCTGCGCGGGCGGCCTGGCTGTGACTGACGCTGCGGGCCGGTGCTGCTGGCGGTGAGAGGTTCGTTCTTCTGCTTCGCTGCAGTTTAATGTGGGCACTGCTCTGAGGCAGCAACAGCGCGGAAGAACTCGAGGGTTGCCTGTGCGGGTCAGTGATGATGGGCCAGTGTGGAGCGTGACTGGCCACTGCCTCCGGCCACTGTCCCGGTGAGGGCACCTGAGGCTGTTCAGAAAAGACAAAATCATTATGTTTAACCTGTTTTCTGAATGAATCTTATGAAACGGCGCGTTTAAACCAGCCAACCGGAGATATTACATTTGATTCATTCGCTAAAACAGGCCAGTGTCTTTCCCAGGGCCTCGGAATCAGCCTGTTATCTCCATCTGCCTGCCGTATCAAAACCGTCGGTGCGTGATCTCTTTGTTGAGGCTGAAAATGAAGGCTGTTTGGTTTTGCTCGATAAACAAACAAATAAGATTATTCATCGGTTGGTGGCTTCGCAATCGTATTTACAACGGTTTGATAATAAATAAATGCCACTGCGCCGTAATGACGCCGCTGCTAACCTGTTTATCTGTTGTTCGGCCAACTCTTGTGTGACCTGTTCCGGTGTATTCTGTCTAATCTTTTTTCTGACCCGCCTGTGCTGGTATCGATGGCCTTCCTGTCGGCGTAAAAACTTGCTGAATGCCGTGAAATGATGCGCAAATTAACGCCTGGCAACAGGTGCACTCTTCGTCAAATGGTTGGTCATTGATCGTCTGGACTTGAAAATAACTCTGCGCCAATGTGAAGCTGCGTCGTCTGCGTGTCGCGGTGGCAACATCTAACGCCGGCCGTGCTCGTCAAATCGGCCTGACCACAGAAGACTATGCGATAGCTGCACCATCTGTGCTAGCTCAGAATGTTTCGGTGGCGTGTCGATGGAATTATGATTACTACTGGTCCAGCTGTGTTGCAGACCACAGTATATTATGTTGAGGAAGGTGTTCTGTTTCTTTAATCTTTCTCGTTACATGCATGGTGGAATCACAGGTGGAATTTATTGAACAAATTATGGATGGGCAGACCCAGCTGCGGGTGTTATGACAAAATGGGCGCTGGTAATGTGTGTGGTTGACAGTGTTGACGCCGGCGCGTTAAACCTCAATGGCCGCGGACGTGAAGAGGCGGATGACGATGCGCGGCGGCTGCGATGACGGGATGAATCGGGGCGACTGCGCCAACTCTCGAACGCACATAAAACTGCACACACACACCTGCACGCACGCACGCACGCTGTTTGTGGGCTGTCGTGAAGGCGTCTGCCAGCTGGAAGTGTTGATGCGGTTCCCACGCTGTCGGATCGGGCGTCGTCACACCATCATTCTTGCCTTCACCTCGACGTGCTGGCTGAATCTGTTATCGCGCATGTGCGGTGGTGGGCAGGAACTGGACTCAATCTTTCTGATGTCGAACAGGCCAATGACTTTGGCTTCTGTTTTGTTCAGATGATTTGTTTTGAAATAAATGTAATTTCAAAATAAGCTCGTGTTCGAGCCCTGAAATATGAGGTCTGCTGATTATTTTTTTCCTCGCTGTGCTGTGGGTTGGGGCAATCGGCGCGCGGCAGAGGCTGAACTGAGCTGCCATTTTCAGTCGTCGGCCCGTGAGCTGACGCGGTGCGGTGTGTGTGTGCGCGCTATCGTTGCTTCAAGTGACCGTGGATGGTCTGGGCCATCACGGTGTTGTGACGTGTTGAGGCGGCAAGTGGTGTGTGAAAGAGGCAATCCCGCTACTGTCGATTGGTGGGCATCTGCCTGCCTGAAATCTGTTTGTAACAGGACGTTATGATAGACAATGATGACTGCGTGTGCGCAAACAAGCGGCACGGTTCGGGCATCATCACTGAATCGCGACTGAACAAAACGGTCATGTGATTACGTACTGAAATGGGTGTGTGTACGGCTGCGTGTTTAAATGGGGAATGAATGTTTACGTTCTGACGCATCGCTGTCAACTTCC